>BLKR01005655.1:0-75272 GCA_011170035.1 Teleogryllus occipitalis | reverse complement strand
GAGCTTCTCCCGGCTGGGGCGGTGCCTTGCTGGTGGGAGCGTCCTGGCTAGGGGGAAACCCCACTAGGTGACGATAGGTCGGTGCCGGATCTCGCTATCCAGCGGGAGAAGATCACAGCCACCTCCCGAGGAAAAACATGAACTACACTTACGGGACCAATGATCGAAGCTGTCGACGCGCCCGGAATCACTAACCAACCAACCAAGGCGCCGAGTCTGTACATGCTCTAGCCACCTCGGGCATCCAGGCGGTACCTCAATAACGTTAACGAATACCAATTATCAAAAACAAAATTCCTAAATTGCCAGTGACACAGTATTTCAAACAGAACCGTACACTTGAAGGCTATTTTGGAGCGCGCGGGCGGCTCCTGCAATTAGCGGCTTTCGCGAGATTAGCATCGCGTTGCGCGAGGGCGCGCACCTTGCCTGGCGGGCGGGCGGGCGGGCGGGCGGGCGGCGCGAGGCGGCGGAGGAACCGGAGAATTCGGGCGCGCGCGGCAAACAACGCCCGGGCGTGAGTCACGGCCGGAACATTTAATCGGACGGTTAATTTTAGGATGGCCCGGCCGCCGCACGGGCGGACGCGGCCTGCCTCCCTGCCCGCCGCTGATACTGCTCGCATTCGTATGCGATCGCGTGCCACCGCCGCGGTGCCGCCGGCCGGAGCCCTTGTAATGCGCAAGTGGGTGCGACAAACCGTGGGCCCACAATTTTGGACTCTATTCAGATATAGGTTTTGTGTACATTTAAATGTTTCTGTAAAATAATAATAATAATAATAATAATAATGGTAATGATAATAATGGTGATGATACTAATGGTGATGATAATAATGGTGATAATAATAATAATAATAATAATAATAATAATAATAATAATAACAACAACAATAATAACTAAAAGGGTTTTTTAAAGCAAGAGCTGAATCAATTTACAGAGAACTTTGTTGCATAAGCATCCGTTCTTACTTATTTATCTCAGGGGGTTATCTTGCGGGGACATGGCCATTGGCCGAACTTTCGCACCCGCGTATTCGACCCAGGTGTCCTTTGAAGTGCACTCCCGACGCGCGTCTAGGGGACCTGCTTCGAACACGCGCGCCTCGTCGGCGTCCCCTAAAATGCCTAGGCGTGATTCTCATGGCCTCCTCCAGATGTGTTTTAGTTAACTCTCTTGTTGGGAGAACGTAAGATCTCATTCGGATGGGAAATTTCCGGAGGAATTTAATTTTGCGAGGCACCTACCAGGGTTTTTGACGAGCCACACACATGTTGGATTTTCCGCGCTTCGAAAATTAACGCGTCTCAGCCAGGATCGAACTGAGATAGTAGGTCCCTCGGTCTCTCGAACCCGTGCACTGAATTGAATTAAATTTAATTGAATTGAATTTGCCTTATTTTACGTGGCGAGACTCAGGCCATTAGGCCTGCTCTTCCGTCTGACCACGCAAATTTCGCTACGCTTCTTTCACCAACCATGGGAGAAAGAAGGTACTTGGGCGACGAAACAGGCGATTTTCAATTTAGCTCAGAGGCATTATTTAGGCTTGAGGATATTTTACATGCAGTAAATCTACTAACAAGGGGCAGCCGTCTTTACTTCCCCTCCGAAGGAAGGAGTACGAAGGATTTTCTCGCCCTTAAAAATCCACGGCTTCGATCGGGTTCGAACCCTCAAACTTGGGTGTAACAGTCCGATACGCTAACCGTTACACCATCGCCGCCGCGAGTGCACTGGGGGTTCAGAAGCCAGTAACCTCACCATTCGGCCGCTTAGGCGCGTGAGCACCCGCATAATTGATTAAAACCTGCTAAGGAAGAGAACCCAAACAAAACTCGGTTGCTAAGGATGTTCTGAAATGAGCGCTGTTCGGGGGAGGGCAGGTCGATTTCCTGCGTAGGTAAGGACTTCTGTGCCTTGTGTTGTGGCACGATAGGATTACCCCTTCTTCGTGCATCATCATTTTCATCATATCCAATCATTCCTGGCCGTACCGGTTGACAGAGGAGCTTGCATTTGACCCTTATATCTGGCCAGGCCGTCCTCCCAGAACCCTTGGTTGTGACATAGGGTATAATCCCAATACTTCATGTACCACTTAATTACACCCTTATCCTTTACTAATCCCTTGCCCTTTGGTGTGAATGGCGAAGTAGTTCCCTGCACCTACCACAATGGTACAAGCACTGGTGTAAATAATAACCGCTAATAAAGGTACTGGACCGAGATAGATCTCAGGGCTATTTATGCATGATATTTGTAGTATGAGAGAACTCGAACCTAGAACTTCTCGGTCAGAGTCACTGTAGTTACATTTCTTCGTCCCCATTGCCGTGACTTCAGCTGTTACCTTCGCCACAACACTATTAAGCCCGTTTGCGGTAACAAGAGAAACAACTAGTACCTCCATCGCAGCATCTGTAACCGCCTTGGAAACCACAAAGTATTCTTCCCCCTTCTCAATACCCATCCTCTTCATCACCGCCGCACTGCCTCCCTTGAGGTTAGCTATGCAAATTCCCTTTGAGGGAAATGGAAGTGTTCCGACTCCTCTGCCTATCCGCCTGCCCTACAAGCCATTTTATAGGCAAGCGCCCGTCGCAACCGCCATCACAATCTGCAAAAATGCCACAGGCTAGATTGGAGACGGTGGTGGCGACGGTGGCTACAATGACGGGGGGCGGTGTTGGCGGTGGCTGTGGTGACGTCGGCGCTGATGGTGGCGGTGGCGGCAGTGCTGGTGACGGTGCTGGCTATGATAGCAGCAGGGGGGGTGGCGGTGGCAGTTTGGTTCTGAGCCGGCGGGTGGGTCGATGGTGGCAGCGGGTGCGAAGGTGATGACAGGGGCGGGTGGTGGTGACGTCAGCGCTGGCGGTGGCGGTGTCGGC
Organism: Teleogryllus occipitalis; assembly: GCA_011170035.1. Taxonomy (NCBI): domain Eukaryota; kingdom Metazoa; phylum Arthropoda; class Insecta; order Orthoptera; family Gryllidae; genus Teleogryllus; species Teleogryllus occipitalis. The sequence continues at coordinate 72,381 of BLKR01005655.1, read as the reverse complement.
AGTGCTGGTGACGGTGCTGGCTATGATAGCAGCAGGGGGGGGGTGGCGGTGGCTGTTTCGTTCTGAGCCGGCGGGTGGGTCGGTGGTGGCAGCGGGTGCGAAGGTGCTCAGAGGGGCGGGGGCGGTGGTGACGTCGACGCTGGCGGTGGCGGCAGTGCTGGTGACGATCGCAGCAGGGGGCGGTGGCGGTGACAGTTTGGTTCAGAGCCGGCGGGTGGGTCGGCGGTGGCAGCGGGTGCGAAGGAGCTGACAGGGGCGGTGGTGGCGGAGATGGCTGCGGCTGCGCGGACCGGATCTCGTCGCCAGGGACGAGGCACGACGCCCGGCGCTGCAGTGGCTGCAGCTGCGGTCGCTTCGCGGGGAAAGGCGAAGGGGGAGGGGCACGGCGAGATGGCGGTGGCGATGGCGCTCAAGCGCTGTGCTTCCCGCCGGGAATATTGCTTGAACCTTGCTCTGAGCACTCAGAAAGATCGGCCACGATGTTTCTACTGGAAGAAAGACTTCGTCTTCTTCTTTGTTTCTTCAGCTCCCGCCGCAATCATAGAAATCATATAGGTATGTCTTAGTTACGCATCCGTTGTTATAAGTCAAGCTTATTTACTGCAACGCCACATAGTACGTCTTTTATACTTGGTCGCGCTTACGAAGTAACTTCGTATGTACTTCGTAAGAAGAGAAAGTTGTGTAATCGTGAGCCGGAAAACGGCATATTTTCGGCAGAAACACTCTAATTTCCGGGCCGCTGTAACAAAATGGTGGATAAATTATTTTGCTAAATATAGAAAAAATCTTGTAACATGTGGTGTAGCCAGAATTCGTGTTTTGTTGATCTTTATTACCGAAAAATCTATTAACGGCAAAACGTCTGTATGTCTGTGCGTCTGTGGTCAACGCTTGCACCTAAACCGTGCAGACATTTCCTAAAAAATTAATATTCTCCGATCGCTCTGAACGACTTCGAGGCAGAGGGAGACTATCAAGCGGATATTTTTTTCTTTTAGATCTAAATCACAAGCATTATCATCTTACCACTTTTCTAGACATTTTCCTTCTTTGCAAGAATAGTCTGATTTTAGATTTTAAACGGGGTTTTCCACCACGCAGTACGGAAAACGTACTTCATTATTCATTGGTGTTCCCATTTATGAATTAATGCATTTACTTAGCCTGTTTGTTGAACGGAAATTTTCTTACTGGAAACTTTCCTACTTTTTTTTACATAATTAAAAATAAGACTAGTTTGCAGTAAGAGTTTTAAGAAATTATTGTCGACACTTACAACATCACTACCTGTTTCACACGCAGTTGAAATACTTGTACTCTCCAGCGATATCACGGCACTTCCGAGAAAAGTAGCTACCGCCAGAACGGGTGCGGAGCGGGCCAATAGTGAAATGTGAACGCGCTATAGCATTTCGTAATCCACCATGTTCGTCATGTAATATACTTAATCATCATCATTTCATAACTACCCAAGAAACCAGCGGTTGGCAGCGGTTGCTCAGTGCATCAACTGATGTCACTGCAGCGCTTCTGACCGAGAGGCTCTAGGTTCGAGTCCTGAGTCGCGGCCACTGGATTTTCAGTTAGATCGAATTCAGTCGCTGTCTGGAAGAGAATTATAGCGGCCGGCTGCTCTGATCGGTAGTTTTCCGTGGTTTCTCCGATCAACACCAGGTGAATGCCGGAGCAGTACCCTAATAAACGGACCACGGACCGCGCGCGTTCTTTCCTTCCTCTTCCTTGTCTTATCATCTCCCCTTACACACACACTTACACTAAAATGCACTACACTATCACATATTCTGGGAGACTGGTTGGGAGTTTAGAGCTTGTCCCGGCTGGGGCGGTGCCCCGCTTGTGGGAGATTCCTGGTTAGGGGAAAACCCCGCTAGCCGTTGGTAGGTCGGCGCCGGATCTGGCCATCCAGCGGAGGAAGATCACCGCCGAAGAAAAAACATGCACTACACGTACGGGAGTAATGACCTAAGCTGTTGACGCGCCCGGAATCAGTAACCCACAACCAATCCAAGAAACCCACGTTACTGCCTCGGGTTCATTAGTGATGAATTGATTGATTGATTATTGATTCCGGGTGCGTCAACTACTGAAGCAATTAGTCCCGTAAATGTAGTGCATGTTTTATCGCGAGGTGGCAGTGATCGTCAACTCACTGGATGGCGAAATCCTGCGCCGACCTACCGTTGACTAGCGGGGTTATCCTCAACCAGGTATCTCCCACCAGTGCGGCACCGCCCCAGCCGGGACAAGTTCTAAATCCCCGACCGGTCTTGTTTGGTAGAGTAGTGCATATTAGTGTGTGTGTGTGTGTGTATGTGTGTGTGTGTGTGTGTGTGTGTGTGTGTGTGTGTGTAAGAGGTGAGGATAGGACACGGAAAAGAAGGAAAGATTGTGCGCGTTCCGTGACCTGTTTGTTAGGGCACTGCTCCGACATTCGTCTTGTGTTGATCAGAGAAACCACGGAAAACCCTCGATCATAGCAGCCGTCCGCTAGAATTCTCCTCCAGACAGCGACAGAATCCAGCCTAGCTGAAAAGATAGTGTCGAAAATTCTGCCGCCGTCGGGTCTCGAAACTAGGACCTCCTGGTCAGAGGCACTGCAGTCACATCAGTTGATACACTGAGACATCGTTCCCGGTATATAAATAACAAATATGATTCCTGGTCACATGGCCGGATCCACGGGGGAGGGGGGAATTCCTTCAAGAAGTAAACGAAATTGCCCGTAAATCTTTGAAAATCGCAGAATGGAGTAGGTTTTTTAGCTGCCGTAAATATGACAATCTTAGCTGGACCCGTGCGAATACTCCGCACCTCGTAAATCATTGTTTTGGAGGTGAAATAACTTTATATTGATTTGAAGGTTTACATAACTTTCCAAATTTGAACGGAATTCCCTTTATTATATGTTAGATCATTATAGGTCCGATATGATGAGCTTATTGACGCGCAAATTTACTTTTTATATTTTCGTAAGTAGCTCGTTTATGATCATCCACACATGCTATGGAATAGGGCTTTAGGATAGCCTAATATCCAAAACTGTTACAGAGGGTTCAGTATTATCACAGCTCGGCTAGCAGGTTTCCCTGCATGCCCCGTACATATTCCCCGCAAGTAATGCACCGAGCCACAGCTTCCGGTCATTACTGATGAGGATACGCCCGTCTTGGAAGAACTGGATAACGTCATTCACAGCGGATTAATGGAAGAAGGTCGTCAAATCAACAGAAGAACAGTAGATGTGGATTTCGGACATCACCCATGTGGCCAACACTCGTGCCCCCAACGGTACCTCGACACCCGCTGAAATGCACTTCACATCAGTAGAGGAAGGAACGTTCGAGAAGAAGACATTCATGTTGAGTTGCACTCAAAGGAAAACCGCCAAAGCAACAAAAGTAGATGGGGAATTCGGACAGGCATACAACTGTCCAGCACTTGTGTCCCAGGCGATATGTCAACACTTCCGCTTAATGCACTTTGCATCGGAAGGGGGGACTAGCGGACTGATAATGAGTCATTCGCGGTGGGTTACACTCGTTGCAAAACCTCAAAAACATCAACAGTAGATAGGAAATTCAGACAGCACATAATTAGCCACTCGCGACCTCAAGGCACTTCCAGATATCGTTCCCATGGAAAGGGATGACCTAGACTTCGAATTGTTACATACAATAGATTTTACTCTTCTGACATAGACACTCGAAATTAGTAATTACGAATACCTTTCGTAACTTTGACATAAACGAACAACATTGCTTGAAATGTTCGTTTTATCATTAGGGTCTAAAAATTCCTGTTCTACCTGTTATTGCTATTAACAACATTGGCGAGATAAACAACAAATAACTAAGCGAGTCTGTTATTTGTGTTATGAGTTGTTTATCGTTCAAAATTTTTCATAGTACCATCTTATAAGAAAAGATCGCACAAAAAGAAATAATATTTCTTGGAGTACGTGTACTCAGTCACCATATTTAGCAAGACCTCATTTGTTTCGATTGATCTTAACGGACGACCACTCACCAGTTTTATTACCAGAAAGGGGTTTTGTTGTTCTGATTGCGTTAAGTCTTTATTATAATACTAGCAGAGACCCGCAGACGTTGTCCTGCCCTCTCTCTCTTTTTCCTCTTACTCACTACCTCTCTCTTTTCACTGATTTTTCCCTCTTCCTTTCCTTCTCTCTCTATTTTCTTCTCTTTCATTTTTTAATTCTCTCTCTTCCCTTTTCTCTTTCCTTCTCTCTTTCATTCTCTACTTCCTGTTCTCATTTTCCCCCTCACTCCTCTCACTTTCCCCCTAACATTTCTCTCCCTTTCCCCTCTCTTTCCTCCACTCTCACTTTTACCTTCTTTACCCCTTTCTCTTTTTTCTTTCTTTCCACCTCTCACACCCTCTCCTCCCTCTCGCTTCCCCATTATCCCTCTCTCCCCTCTCTCTTTCCCCTCCCCTCTCTTTTTCACCTTTCTCACGTTTCCTCTCTTTTATTTTTCTCCACTCTCTTTTCGTCTCTTTCTTATCAGTTTTCTTATATCCTTTCTCCTCTCTCTTTTCTCCTCGCGTTTCTCTATATTTTCTCCTGTCTCTTTTCTCCTCTTCCTTTTCCTCTTTTAATAATTTGTTAATGTATCTTTCAGTCTTCTGTCTCATTTATTCACTCACTTTTCATATCATGAGATTTTTTTAAAATTTCTGTTCGATTTTTTAAAAGTTTTCTTGTATTCAAACCTTGTCTTGACAATAACAAAACACACACAAAAAACAATTATCCATTTGGTGCAGTCGTTCAAAAGTTATGCGCGTACGTACATTTCGCCGATTAATGGTTATTTTTATAGAAATGACAGTGTCACGAAATTCCATGAATATACACGTCCGATGTATTTAAATCTCGGAGAATAAATTTCAATGTGTTTTTGGATGGGAATTTAGACTGAAGCTGAAATTATTGTTAAGTAGAAATATTCGATTACTTTGCGTTCTACATAAATATGAGAGAGTGGTGGACTATTATCCCAACACTAAAATATCACAAGTGTTGAAATATTTTTTTGTTTGAAAAGAATTGCGATGAAAAACGTCATTGATGATTTATTGTTTTTAAAACTCTATCAACGTTACCTCTAATAAATGTGCTCATATTTTTAACAACTCAGTTTGAAGTACAGTACAATGTATGTGAAACATATTTTTTCAAGTGAATTTATGCAGTATACCTAAGACATTATACATCATATTTTCTCCTCTTAAAACCTTATATTTCAATTATATTGCAATTTCGAAATAACTAAAGACATATTTTCGGGCGAAGAACAGTCCAAACCAAAAGTTTGAAACCTGACTTCACTTGAACGAGTAGAAGCCTCGATCAGTAACGTAACCAATATCTTGAATTGTTGAACAGAACTGGTTTTGATAACATTTTTTGTCATTTTCTTTGTTTTTAGGGCATTTTTAAAACATTTCAAGAGCATTTTATTGATCATTGTTGGCGATGTTTTAGGTCATCCAAATCCGACCCCTATTAATAACAAATAGTTTTTTATTGAATGAAAGTCAATTTCCGATCCGGTGGCCGGGATCGCTAACGCTGTAGTGTCGTAGCGATCTCGGATCGAAGGGTCGCGGGTTCGAGTCCCGCCTCGGACATGGTTGTATTTGTGTTCGTACTTTCCCCCCCCCCCTTATCATCACCATATCGTTTCACCTTCATAATTACCATAGCGTTAACTCCAATAGTGGTCGCTAATGACCTAGATGTTGATGCGATTTTAATTTTTTTTTTAAATCTACGATCCCCCCCTCAGAACTGATGTCACTGCAGCGACTCTAACCGGGAGGTCCTAGGTTCGAGTCCTGACGGCGGCAGGATTTTCGACACTAGCTTTTCAGCTAGGTCGAATTCAGCTGCTGTCTGGAGGAGAATTCTAGCGGCCGGCTGCTCTGATCGGTAGTTTTCCGTTGTTTCTCCGATCAACACCAGGCGAATGCCGGAGCAGTACCCTACCAAACGGGCCACGGACCGCGCGCGATCTGTCCTTCCTCTTCCTTGTCCTATCCTTTCCCCTTGTACACACACTTACACTAACATGCACTACACTACCACATATTCCGGGTGGCCGGTAGGGAGCTTAGAGCTTGTCCCGACTGGGGCGGTGCCCCGTTGGTGGGAGAGTCCTGGTTAGGGGGAAAAACCCCACTAGCCGACGGTAGGTCGGCGCCAGATCTCGCCATCCAGCGGGGGAAGATCACCGCCATCTCCCGGGGAAAAAACATGCCCTACACTAACGGGACTAATGACCGAAGCAGTTGACGCGCCCGGAAACACGAAAAAAATTAATCAATCCATCAATCGAACAGAAAGGTCGGCTGAACCCCCCTCTGTGGCGAGTGCAAGCGCAAAGTGCAGAGCAGGGCGATCGCGCGTGTGCGTTTGGCAGTTTCGGGGCGCGCCCTTCGCGACCGCATGGCCTATACTTCGGTTTCCGTAACGTGGCGGATGACATTAGTTCCTTTTTACTCCTCGCGCCTTATAAAAGCAATCTTTTTAATTTATTCATTTAACGTCCTTCTCATCGGGGCTCATGGCCTCAAACATGTGCTTATCACTGTTATAAAGATTCACTTTATACGGCAGGAGGTGTAAAAATGATCTAATGGCATCCGCCACGTTACGAAAACCCAAGTATAGCTTCTCCGATCAACACCAGGCGAATGCCGGAGCAGTACCCTACTAAACGGGCCACGGACCGCGCGCGATCTTTCCTTCCTCTTCCTTGTCCTATCCTCTCACCCTTACACACACACTTACACTAACATGCACTACACTACCACATATTCCGGGAGACCGGTCGGGAGCTTAGCGCTTGTCCCGTCTGGGGCGGTGCTCTGCTGGTGGGAGAGTCCTGGTTAGGGGGAAACCCCGTTAGCCGACAGTAGGTCGGCGCCGGATCTCGTCACCCAGCGGGGGAAAATCTTCGCTATTTCCCGAGGAAAAAACATGCACAACACTTACGGGAATAATTACCTAATCTGTTGACGCGCCCGGAATCACTAACCAACCCAAGTGCAGCCACTGCAGCGCGGCGCGGCTGAGTGGCGGCGTTACCGGGAAAGTGTTGCGCCAATGACGCGCGCGCGGCTGGCCCGGCGCGGCGCAGCGCAGCACCGCGAACCGCGCTTTTTTTATCGCGCTATTTGCGTTTTCCTCTTCGCAAGTTTAGGCCTGACGTGGAGCTGGTGGAAGAACGTTGCGAACTGAATGGGAGATTAATTTCCCTGTGGGAACCTGCGTATGCTGTGTATTCGTGGTCGAAGCGTTTGTTTCTAAGAAACGTACGCGACGTATGTAAAATGGGTTTGAATTTGTGGTAAAACGCATGATGGGGGTTCAAAATCGTACTATCCTTTCGTTTAATGTTACTGCTAAAATTACATACATGAGTTGATAAAAAGAACAAATATGATTCGTGGTCGCATGGTCGAATCCATGGTGGAGGGGGGAATTCCTTCAAGAAGTAAACGAAATTGCCCATAAATCTTTGAAAATTGCAGAATGGAGTAGATTTTTACTTACCGTAAATATAACAGACTACCTTAGCTGGACCCGGGCGAATATTCCTCACTTCGTCAATCATTGGTTTGAAGGTGAAATAACTTTATATTGGCTAGAAGGAAAAACATAGCTTTCCAAATTCGAACGAAATTCCCTTTATTATATGTTAGATCATTGTAGGTCTATCATGATGAGCTTATTGAGGTGCCAATTTACTTTCATATTTTCGTTAGTAGCTCTTTTATGATCATCCACACATGATACGGAATAGGGCTTTACGATAATCTAATATCCAAAACTGTTACAGAGGTTTTAGTAACGATCTCATTCTGTACAATTCAGCTTAAAAAGTACAACTCGGCTCACAGGTTTCCCTGCATGCCCCCTACATTTTCCCCGCACGCTCCCATCATGTTGCCGCGCAAATTAATCACATGTTCCTCCACTTGCTTCCTGCTTGCTCGCCTGTACGTTTCACCCATGCATATCCACATCGCATCACGCGTGCTTCCTCACATGAACCCCACATGTACCCTTCGTTATTTCTATATGATCTCTAACCTTTCCTTGCATGTTGGCCAGTGGCGGCTCGTGCCTTTCTACATGGGAAAGGCTGCAAATGCATTGCATTACATTGTATTGCATTGCCTGCATTGTATTTCTATGGAATCTCTTCCAATACAGACTTAAGGGAATAGCGCTCCTACCGCATATTAGGAAAACTAGTTTGTGCTCAAAGCTTCACGCTGAGCTGCATAGTAATAATGCTATCTGGTGAGCACGCCCTTCTTCAGACCCTACGCCCCACCCTTGAAGGCTGCCTGGCTGCAGCCTTCGTTCGCCGGTAATAAGCCTGTGCAGTGAATGCATAACGTCACGCCTCCACGTTTTACGCAGGCCTAATGGCGGAATGAAGTGGGAGCCCAACGCTTTTCTCTTCCCTGTCAACAGCATCAAATGCGTTATGAACGGCCCTTAACCTTTAGTCAGTTCGACTAAGAAAAATTTTGATATGATTATTACATAACATAACTCGGAAATCCATTATTAATAAATAAATAGATTTATAAATATATTTTCAAATTTCTTTTGGGCGGCGATTTCTTTAGGAGAGGCTCCGCCTTACAGCCTTTAATGACGAGCCACGCCTAATGTTGGCATATTTTCGCGCATGTCCTCTACATTTGTCTTGAAGTGTTTCGATTTGTTCACCGCATATTCTCGCACATGTTAACCCGAAAATGGAACAGGAAATTCAAATAGTTAATATTAGTTTTTGTTTTAATGAAATTCTTTTTTGGTCTATACGCCCGTGGATTAGCTCCGGCAACGGATGAAACCACAAGTTCTGATTCGCTAGATCAGAAATCCCAATATGTAATAATAGTAATAATAATAATAATAATAATAATAATAATAATAATAATAATAATAATAATGTCTTTATTTCTGGCGAGGCTCAGGCCGTAAGGCCTGCTCTTCCGCCTAACCACTTAAATATTTACATTTACATAATTACAATTGAGGCATTCGGGTGGAAATAGTGATAACTGACATTTCACGTTACTTACGAAATTGCAATGATCGTAGTAGCTAAACGGTGATGTGCTACGCATAAATAATGAAACAAGGTGTGAATGTATTTTCATAGTAATTTTCATGATTCTAAAGCTAACATGATATTATTAAAAAAAATCCATGATTCTTATTTACAAGAGGGGCGTGGTAAATCAATAATATTACCTTCGAAAAATGCCAGAAATTCTCCTATGTCCCGAATGCTTCAACTGTGAACAAATTTTTAAGAAGGAGGGCAGATTTTACATTTATTTCTGGGATGCAAGACTAGGGGCCATCCCGGCATACGCCTTAAGCGATTGAGTAAAACCAGGAAAACCTCAATCAGGATGGCGGCTTAGGGCCGTAACTCAAGAGAAGAAAATACGAAGATTAAAGGGAAAGTGAAAAGGCAGAATGAACAATAGAGGGAGTTAGAGTGAATCAGGAAAACTGGGGAAAGTGGGGAGAGGGGAAAGATAATATAAATATAACATTATTCATGTACATAAATGCAGTTTTCGTAGGTTAGTAGGTACAATAGAAGGATTCGAAAGATTTTCTCCGCAAAACTACAATGTTAAGAAAATAGCACTTTTTAAATCGTTGTTTTTGAAAGTGAAAATGTCTCGAAATTGAAACTCATCTTCCAGCGTTTCTGGCAATCCGTGATACGAGGTGTCAAAACCTCCGCAATGCTTAAAAAAAACCAAACTCAAAATAATAAAAAAAGTATCGTTTTGTACGAGTATGATCATGGCATTTACATAAATAACTCGTGTCCATACGGAATGCGAAACAGTGGTTATGAGACTAGACAATATACTTTCCGGGTTGAATGGTGTCGAACTGCAATGAGTGGTGCGGGTTGCAAGTGCACCTTATAATTTTAATAATTATAAATGTGGATGATGTGTTACAGAATTTGTCATCGTCGGCCATAGTGCGTGTTTCAAACGATATTATACTTTTCTTTAATAGCTCAGTGTTTCGGCTGGAAAAGGGATCTATCCAATAGTAATAAAACACGGGATTTTATCGGCAGAAATATTTGCTCTGTTGGACCGACTTACAGAGATCGACTTCTTTAATCGATCGAAATCGGAGTTTTAGCAAATATTTCGCACTGAGTATGGGACTTGATCTGGGTTTTGAGAATGCAGAGCCCCAAGTGCAATCAATCAAACCGGCACTGGTACATGCGCTTCCACTTTCCCACAATATAAAATCAAAACTTTCCCAGAAAATTAATTTTCATATTAATTCGTATTGAGAAAAACTCTCCTAAAAATATATCCATTTTAATTTAAAATATAATTATGTAAGCAAAATATCAATTGCATTATAGAAAAAGTTAATCTGAACGATTTCGAAACAAACTAAATAACCATTTAAATATTTAAGGATAATATGACCAAAGAGAAAATTAAAGCCTGCTAATAGCCATTTTGTATAGTCTCGTAATTTAAGCTAATTTTGTTGTATTATGCTCCTAATGCATTCTATTACAGAGTAATCGTGTAACCTGGTTCCGTTCATCCGTTTGTCTCTCACGGTACAATAATCAAGACAAAAGATGACTGTCGTCGCATCGCGATCCTCAGAACTGATAATTTTTTGCTTCCAGATCGTCCCAAGAAATTTCTGTTAAAAAAAACTATCTGTTTTATGCAACTAAAATGCATTTTGGGTCACTTACGGCATCTATAGAGGTGAACATTCGTTTCCTCTCGACAAGCCAACTCGATTGACACAATTGTTACTCGATACCTAAGAGGATATTCTGGAAAAAATCGAGAAAACTCGTTTCTTTATGGTTTCAATGACCATACGAGTATATTGGCCAAAAGTTATTAACGTTATTATTATTAACAAAGATTATAGTAATTCTTACTACAATCTCTTTCTAATATTTACATGAGTCGTTTCGACTTCATTCATCAGATTGACGATAATTCAACCTAATTTTTATCGGAAGCAAAAATTTAAATATGAATTTTGAATGATACTATTTCACGTAATTTTCTGTGGCCTAAAACAGACGAACCAGGCAACTGCAATACGTTTAAAAATTGATTTCGATTATGGTCTTGCGAATCATAAACAAAACTTTTAAAACAAAAATATCAGCCAAAAGCGCCATGCTAAGCTAGTTTTATGTCTTTCTCACACCTATTTTATTTGTTGTCAAAATTTCAACAAAAATAAAAACTTCAAGAAATGGCTAGTATACCCAGTACATTTTGAGACTTCAAGCTCTTTAACTCTCTGGTCGGTATTGTTTTTTGGTTCAAGTTAGTGATCTCTCAATGGGAACAGATATCAACCTAAAATAAATATAGTTTGTTTCATTAAAATTCTTTATTTTATTTGGGAGAGTTGGTATTGAGTAAAACTTACCCTCTTAGTCTAGATCTCTTAATCTATTTCAGAGACCTTGAACAGCGGTTTTCCGGAGTGGATCAGAGAAAGCAATGTAAGTTGACGCTTCTTGGAAATTAATCACACATTACATTAACTGTTTGGAGACTTGTGGGTTGTAATTGAAATTCTGTAACCTGAATCAACCGTTAAAACTTCTTGTTTCATGTCTGTTCAGTAAAGAAGGAAGTGAAAAATCGGGACGAAACTTGAGTAAGTAATGCACAGTATGTGATTATTTAATGATATTCAGTTCTTTCCTTCTGATAAAAGACTCATTATTTGCGGACATATTTCGTGGTGTTTGTTTAAAGATGCTTGTTTTCCAAGAACTTGGCAAGATAATTATTTTTACCTGTCCTACTGCTTAAAATTGCATGTGATACGCAAGTGAAACTTCAAAATTATTTGGTATGAGCTTCCGCAAAGATCGCAGAAAATATTTCTTTCAGTGAACAAAGCGATAAAAGAATGAGGGCCTTAAGAATTCTTCTCCACCCTACATATTTTCAATTTAGGAAATGAAACAAAATATGCGAAAAAGTTTAATCCTCACTCAGTATTAAATTAAGAATTATGTTAATTCTTTAATATAGTTATTTCCTTTGAATTTAAGTATATTTTAAATATTCCTCACTCTTAGAAATGACAAAATGTCGCCGTAGTCTCGTATGTAAACCCAACAAATTTTACGAGTACGAAAAAGGGGTGATTTAACAAATATAGTCAGATGTCGCTCTTCGAACCGTCCAAGATGACATTTTCTGGGGAATCTTTCTCTTAAACGCATAATGCAGAAGTTCATTTATCACAGGTCAGAAATGGGCAAATACATAAAGATATCCTTTTGAGAACTCTGTTCATAGATCAACTCTTTGCAGTTTGCCTTCACCGAGTGCTGGAGCTTTGACTTACTGTTGCAACTGTGATCGCATTGAGTTTAATCACTTGCGGCTGTAATAAGTGTTAGGTGCCATCACTCCTTGCAAATAGCGAGTGGAAGATCGTAATGTGGACCAATGTATATGATAGCGGATATCGAGGCGAGTAGGCGCGTGACTTTCAATTATCTTCTGCATCACGAAGCAGCCGATCGCGGCCATTAGTCACTTCCTCGTGAGCGTTCGCTATTGGCTCCAGAGGAGACGTACCTCTGGGGCAACGATTACTGTTCCCGGCGCGGGCAACCGCAGAACGAGAGCTGCGGGGCCCGGCAACGAAACTCGTCGATAATTCAATAACATTTTTACAAGCAATGGCCGCAGACGTGTTATTAAGATATTTATCCGGTGATGTATTTCGCAATTAGCCAAAACAGGTCACCGAAGAGTACAGTCATAAAACTGTCCGTGGACGTCCACCATAAATAACGAATTAGTAATAACCACGTGTGCCGACGATCGGCAGGAGATGTCTATTACGTTTCTTAATATATTTATTGTGTTGTATGTTTGCACGGTAGGTGACTCCTCTTAAACTATATGAGGCGTCGTTTGAAAAGCCGCTTACGAGCCAAGAATACGTTAGGTAGTAATTGCTTTTAATTACCTGAGGCTAATGAGAAAGAACAGGCGCTGTAAAAGAAGGTAATCGGCTAAGAACATGCATTCCGGTCGGCCCGCGCCGGCCGCTCTGCCTTTACGACGGGCAGGCGCGCGCGCGGAGCGGCGCGGCCAGGAAGAAAGATATTGACAGAGTGATAAACGGCAGCCGCGTTGGCGGGCGGCGCAGGAGGCGGTGGCAAAAAAGAGACGTTTAACAAAACGTCCATTCATCCCTTAACCAAATGAGGCGCGACAGGGCCTATTAAAGTGGCGGGCGCGGCGATCCACCTGATGGCGCCTGTCCCTCGCCGTGGGCGTTGCTGTCTCCGTTCTCCCGTGCACGCTCCGTGACAGAGACTGGAGGATTCCTTACGTGGCGTCTGGGTGAAGGTCGAGACGTTTTTGTGTTTTCATTAAGAGTAGATTAATTGTTTGGGGGTGATGTGATTTCTCTATGAGTACACCACAGTAGTGCGATGTTACTAAAATGTATGGGGTGTAGAAAAGTGAAGTTGAATCAGTAAGAGGTACATTAGGCTAAAAATTAGATGAGTAACTTTTACAGAGATTTGAATAAGAGACGCTCTAGGTTAGGGTTCATAGTTTCTGCGTGCATAATACGACATTCAGAAATTTGTCTTCGAAAATATTAAGTGCCGACCTGGATGGCCGAGGTGGCTAAGAGCGAGTACCGACTCAGCGCTTTGGTCCGAAGGGTCGCGGGTTCGAGTCCCGCCTTGGGCATGGCTGTTTGTCCCTTGACTTTGTGTGTGTTGTTGCGGAGGGCCTTGCGTTCTGCTGACCCCAGATCAGAGGAGCCCGCAAGTGTTTGTCTAGTGTATGGTCGAATATGCGTCCCTTCGGGACGTAAAGGGCAACCGGCTGTCGGCTGGATAAAAGCCCTAGGGGAAAAAAATATTAAGTTTATTCATTAATATTCAGAATTTCGGGGATCAAAGTAAAGATTCGTAACGACAACGTTTATTGCACTCATTTCTTGTAACTTTAGCGAAAATTATGGGCAAAAATTAAATTTCTGACGTTGTGATCCTCGAGTTAAGCACGGAGGAAGACGCAGAGCGATTGAGCAAGGCCATTTTCGATGTAATGTGAGGACGGAGCATTCTATTCGTCGAATTCCCAGATTCTTGAAAGAGATTTCAGATCGAAATACAAATCCTAGCATTTCTTTTATTGTTAATCCTAACCATTTTTGTACAGAAGGCTACTCCACTTTGATGTTTCTGAGATTTCTAAATATATAATTCTGAGAATGCAATAAGATTGTGGAATTTATATATTATTATTAACACATATGAGACTGGAGAATAGTATAAATACTTCTATATTTGTTCACCACTCAAAATGTATCGAAATATTATACATTTTATAAAGTTTCACTTTTATGGTCGAAAAACTAGTATAAACATTCAATGTGAACGTTAGCCCTTCAACTCGAGGATTATCTTCAAGGCTGTTTCAGGTCTAACACATCAAGATTAATATGATTCAATGGTTAAACTTCACAACGATCTTGCAACAGAACCGATTACTTCCTTTATTACGGAACTGGCACATAATTTCTTCAATAATTTAAATCATGTACAAGGAGCAGTCACTTACGAAATAGGAACTGATCAACCCTCACTCCCCCGCCTAATAAACAGTTTCTCCCATTTCACATTTTCTTTCTATATCTCCCCGGCATTAGATAAGAATATTTCCTGGATTTATCTGTCTCTTCCATAGTATATCCTTTCTAAGCCCTGTCATCGCTCTCTAACGAAATTTCTTCGCAATAATCTTGGGTGAAGGAATAACCTAATGAAATCACTATCAGGGAGGTGACAAGAAGTTACCACCTTCACACTTCGCTGATATAAATTTGCTCGGTCAAAAAACTTAAGATCGTCACAGCTGAACGTTGTATAGTCAATGTAAAATAAAATTTAACAAGAGGTGCTACAGAATGGAACAGACTTTCTCGGAGTAAAGTTTTCTATTTTCCTTGGTCCTATACAGTTTTGCCCCTCCTACTTGCCTGATGCCATCTATAGCCGGCCAAAATACATTTTTCTGACATTTTTTTCAATTTTTCGGTTTCCTAATGGTAGAACCGAAATATACCTTCAACAATATTAAAGAAGAGTAAAACCTCGTCCTAATTAGAAATATTAATTGAAAAAATTGAAGCCGTTTTTAAGAAAATGGTGATTAAGCATTACTGTAAACACGAAATTTGAAGCTCTTTTTCACAGGAATCTTTTGGGTTTTCAAAAACTTCATTTGAAGTGATTTCAAGAATTTCCACTCACAAATACAATAATGTATACAAATCGTTTCGATTTTTTTCGGCGTCTTCCTACAACCACAAAATTGAACACAGAGATTTTTTCTTCAAATAAAATTTGGTGCTCATAAATAGTTCTTTCATTAAGGTCATGTAGATTTTTTTTGCAAATTTTAGTAGTTTTAGTGCAATAGTATGTGCAATATTTGCAATTTAAAAAAATTACAAAAACAAGATTTTCTCAAAACGGCACCAAATTTTTTCTTTAAATGTTTGGGAGGTATAGAGCCAAACAAACCCTATTGGCCGACAGAAACGCCATATAGCTCTATTCTTTTGTTTTTTCTTAATTACAAATTTTTTTTGACTTGTCTCTCACGTCGGTAATATTTGCAATAGAGACGATTTCTTTACATTATTGTAAGTATGAGTACACGTGCTTTAAATGATGTCATACAAGGTTTCTCGAAAACTCAATAGTTTTCTGATAAAATGAACTCAAAATTCCCCATTATCTGAATCGTTCAAACGCCATTTTCTCAAACATTACTCCAAATTTTTCCTTCAAACTTCTGGAAGGGATAGCGGTAATGGTACTGTTAAATATGACGTAATGTTCATTTTGGTGTACTCTTCAAAAAAACAAATACACAAAAGTAATGTTTTTTAATATATCTCACGCCTCTAATAGTCACTTTTCAATAGATTTGTGTACATTATTGCATTTGTGAGTGGAAGTGCTTCAAATGACTGCAAATGAAGTTTTTTGAAAACGCAATAGATTCCTGTGAAAAAGAGATTCAAATTTCGCATTTACTGAATCGCTTAACGCCATTTTCTTAAAAACGGCTCCAAATTTTTCAATGAAAATTGCTATTTAGGACGAGGTTTTAGCCTTCTTTAATATTCGTGAGTTAAAATTTGGGTTCTACTACTTAGAAGCCGAAAAGTTCAGAAAATTTCAAAAAAATGTAATTTGGTTGGCGATAGATGGCAGCAGGCAAGAAGGAAAGGCAATATTGTACAGTACCAGTTCACACTAAGGAAATTAGAAAAAATTACTACGAGAAAGTCTTGTGTCATTCTGTAGCACCTCTAGTTTTTGTTAATTTAACAACTGGATTTATCCACTTTTTCGTTGTCACGGCCCGGCAATGAATTTTTTGTGCCGGAAATTCGCCGTTTCTTCGCGCAGCATTACGTAACTTTCTCTGCACTACGTATATTACTGCGTTGACGAGAAAGTAAAAATATTGAACGGTTGAAAAGAATCTTAAGTATTTACGTGACGCATGTGACATTGTCCTTGATTATGTATCAGTGATTCCAATGTAAGCAGTTGACTGTATTAGACTATTCACTGAAAGACATGGTAAGTAAACTCCACATTGATGTAATGTTCCTGTGGATGGAAATGTAATATTCTGGATAATAACACACTTTGGAGGGTATTTATGACACATGTTATACAGCGCGCGATGTCGTAATACCTCGTAATCATGCAATTGACACAAAAACGAACTAATATCAAAGTCATTTTTAAGTGATTACACATATTAGGATATGGATCCCTTCGATGCAATAATCATGACGAAAATAGTATTCACAATTCTAAACTGATGTGTCTCTGATTGCAGCGACTGTGAAACGTTGCCTGATGGAAGGTAGTATGTTGTAAGTAGATTTCATGTCTATTCATTACATTTATTTTATTTTATTGTTTTAGAAGACTTTTCAAAATTGTACTTAATGGTGGTGCAGTTTCTGCTGCAAGGTACAAGCTACTTTCTATTTTAGTATTGAAAATAATATAGGTTTAAATTTGTCATGGTTAGTTTAACATTTTACAGTACTTAGTTTAGTACTAGCTACTTTCCCCTCAGATACTGCAAACTAAGGAAATGGCCCATCAATGAAAAGCAACGGCAAGTGGTAACATTAGGAAAAATGGCTTCCAATATTTCTTCGCGGAACCTCTCCCTCCTCTCGCGGGGAGCGCTGCGAGCGGGCGGCCATTTGCCTTCACCGGGCAGCGTCCAGTCTGCGAAGGATATTTTTTTAATAGTCGCCAACTCCTTTAACAAACCGTATTTTACTACAGGCAATTTTATTTCGACACTTTTTACAAGGCAACACGTCCGTCGCGATGACAGGGATCATAAAAATTAACAATCGGCCGACGCCGCGGCTCGGCGCACGTGTCCCGGGGACGCCGCGCTGGGGGGTGGCGGCGCGGGGGGACGGGGTGGGGAGGGGAGAGCGGGAGGGAGGGTGGAAGCGGAGAAAGTGGAGGAGAGGACAAGGAGTGAGAGGGCTCAGCGGGAAAGAGAGAAGGGAGAGAAAGAGGGAGGAAGGAGGGGAAAGGGAAGGAAGAAAGGGAAAGAGAAGAAGAGAAGGAAAGAGAGAGAAAGAGCGACGACGGGAGAGGACATAGGAGGAAGGGAAAGGGAGGGGAAAAGGGAGAGAAATGGGAGGAAGGGAGAAGAAGGGGAGGAAAGGAAAGAGAGGGGGAGGAAGGGAGAGAAAGGAGGAGGAAGGGAGAAAGAGGTAGGAAGGAGGGAAAGAGGGAGGAAGGGAGAGAAAGAGGGTAGGAGGGAGAGAAGGGGGAGGCATGGAGAGAAGGGGAGGAAGGGAGAGAAATTGGAGGAAGAGAGAGAAAGGGAGTGGAAGGGAGAGAATGAGAAGGATGAAGGGCAGAAGAGGAAGGGGCACAAAGGGTAATGGAAGGGGGGAGGTGAATGGAGTGGAAGTGGTGAAGGAAGAGAGAAATAAGTGAGACAAGAGTGAGCATGGGTTAATTGTGCTATCGACGTCGAGGATTTTGCCTCGTGATCAACAGACAGTGAACATAGTGCCCTAATGAAATAATTCTATAAAATGAAATTAACACGAAATTTTTATAAAACAGGGTTTGTTAAGTTTCGTTTGTTGAAAAAATGAGCACATTTAAATTTTATGCAGTTTCTGGGAAAAAATGTGTACAAAAATATTTTATTGACAAATATTATTTATTATGGATATGCTGAGCTGGTTTTGTTGATATAATCATTCATGAAATAATAGGCATCGTCCTTGTTACTTTCACAAAAATTAGGCCTATTATTTCTCTTGTTATTTATTGTTTTTTAACAGCAGGAAAATATTATAAATAGGCACGATATAATTTTTTAATTTTTTTGTCATTGGTTGTGGAATTAAGTTTTCAATATGATGGTCTTTGCTTATGATTGAAAACGTTTAAAACCATTAATTTTCATAAATGTATGATTAGCTTGAATCATTTCACTTTGTAATATCAAAAGATCAGAACTATTGAGCTGAAGTGCAAGTAGCAAATTACGGAAATTGTGGATGCAAAATTATTGTTGTAATACTTTGCGCATTCGTTTATTCAAAGAAATATGCCTTTCATATGTTTTAGAAAGCAAGGTGTGTATATTTTAATACAGTGTTTTCTTAGTATATTTTGCAGTGCGTGTTAGTATTTTGCTAGTGAGTGCATATGGCCACTTTAATTCCCTCAAAGAGGGTATTTATGGAGACGAAAAGGGCGAAAACTCAATTTTCTCTAACATGTTGATTTAATCGATGTCTTAATAACTTTTATTATCTCATACCATTCTTTGTCAGTCTTCATTGAAATTCGCATTTGTTTTTGATCGAATATTCTCAAGGACGAGGGTATCACGTACGATATTGTCTTATGATCCTGTTAGCTAAAATAAACAGAGCAAGACGCGCTTGAAAGCATGGTTTCAGACGAATTTATTTTTCCAAATTAGGAAAATGTTGCGGCATACAAGCTTTTCTGTCTGCTACGAGTTATAAAAAAAGAAGATAGAGGCCGCATTTGTTATATTTCAAGCACTATTACTCTACTAAACATTATGGCTGATATCCACGATCAAGTAGAAACAGTAAAGAATTCATGAAACTATGAAAATAGCTCTGTGAAATTAGACAAGTTACATTCTTGTTGTAGTGTATTTGGAGTCAAAATATTTCGAAATTTTGAAATGATATTTAAAAGTTTATTCAACTAGTAAACGTTTTCCACAGATAACACACCTACTGTTACGATATAATATTTTTAAGTCGCGTAATAGATTTGATTACTCTTTCTTGTGAGACACTATAAAAATAGTTGGAAGCGTTAAAATATGAACGAAATAAAAATTTCATTTTGAATTTCATTTTCGAACTTTCAAGGAATTTGAAATAAAATTCATTAAATAAATAGCAACGAACGTAGGAAAGAGAGTGACGGTAAGGAGTACCTTAATGGTACACGCACGTTTTACTGCTAATGATAAGGCGGAACGAGCGCCGCATCGCCCTCTCGGAGCGCTCCAACGACGGGCGTTGCGTCGTCGCCTATGGGCGGGGGGTCCGCGCGTCGGCGCGCCCATCTTCCCCCTCCCCCCCCCCCCCCGCTCGCGCGCGTGATTTACAGGCATGCGGCGCGCTCGTTCTACGCGCCCGATTTGGTCAAAGATAATTTTATACGTCTTGTCAAATATAATTGTCGTAATATAACTTAGGTCCGAGCGGGATGTGAAACGGAAAACGGGCGCGGTGGAGATGGTCAGATGTTCGGAGACGAGTTACGGGGAAGGATCCCCGCTGCGCCCGGGAAGCGGTGCCGACGCCCGCCGCACCGCAGAATGCCGCGCGACTCTCCAATGCAGTACCGGCAGTGTGTAACGACTCTGACAGTTCTCTTCGCCACGTGCTGTGGTACGTCATGTGATCTGTTCTGAAGCAGAAGGTTCTTGGCGGTCCGGCAGACGTCGCGTTCAAGGCACAGGTGCCGACCTTACTCAGGGCGCGGAGATGCGCTTGAGTTAATGTACTGTTAATATATCGTGTGTAGACTATCTCCACGCATTACGCTCCGATCAACACCAGGCGAATGCCGGAGCAGTACCCTAACGAATTGGCCACGGACCGCGCGTGATCTGTCCTTCCTCTTCCTTGTCCTATCCTCTCCCCTTACACACACACTTACACTAACATGCATTACTCTACCACGTATTCCGGGAGACCGGTCGGGAGCTTAGAGCATGTCCCGGCTGGGGCGGTGCCCCGCTGGTCCTGGTTAAGGAGAAACGCCGTTAACCGACGGTAGGTCGGCGCCGGATCTCGCCATCCACCGGGGGAAGATCACCGCCATCTCCCGAAGAAAAACATGCACTACACTAACGGGACTAATGACCAGAGCAGTTGACGCGCCCGGGAACACGAAAAAATCAATCAATCAATCCACGCATTACGCCCTGAGGAAGGTTGCAGAATGGCGCCCAAAACGTCGGCACCTGTGCCCTGGACTTGGCGTCTCCCGAACAGGCCACGAACATTCAGACTCCGGCCGCGGAAACCTACGTACGCTCTCACATGTTGTGAAGCAATCAGCGTGCGAGGATTTGTTTTACTTTCTCACAGCCAGTGTACAGTGTTGCCGTTTCATCTGACTCACACGAAGTCGTTCGAGAAGAACGCACATCCCTGTCATCTGCAATATCTGTTGCGAATGAAACGTGCCTTTCCTGATGCGTGCCAGGACAGTTGGTGTGAGACTTTCGAGCGCCGTGTGCGTTGGTCCAAGGCTGAGAGTTTCTTGAGGGCCACTCCCCATACGTCGCGCAAACGCGCAGTAGTGTTAAAGTTGGTCATGTTTTCACGAATATTTCGAGGCAGATATGGTGAACGGCGGCATATTATTACTAGACATCAGATGTTTAGGCACTAAAAAATCGTCTTTTAGGCGCCTGAAAAAGTCAAGAATAAGGAGGAAAAAGGCACTGTCATAAGCTACATACACAATAAAATGGAAAATTGTAATTTTTGTATGTATTATTTTGTAAACTTAAATGCACAAAACCAGTTCGTATATTTTAATGTAAAACTAGATTTACACATTTACAACTCTTCTACATTTTATTCTTAATAGTTTCCATTCACCAGTAATATTTACATATTACCAGTAACTTTTCAAGGATCACAATTTCAAATTTGCGACGACTGGGAGACAAAATCGGTTTGAATGTGGAGAAGGATATCTGAACGATGTGACTGGCATATATTTTAGCAGTCCAACACTAGCAACACTGAAACCTGGGAATTTATATTTATTTCCACTTAAAATTTTGGTTCCCTCGGCGTATTGTCAATCGTCCATGTTCTCAGATCATGGCTAGTATTTGTGAAATATGGAAATGGAGAAAAATCAGTTGGTATACTTTCAGGAATTCTCTCGTATTTTTAAATTTCAAGACGTGAATTGAATGTTTCGTAATGAATGGTCACGTTGGACCATCGCCGATTTTCCGATAGCTTAGCATTGTATGTAAATACAATCAATACAAGACAAAAAAAAGTCCTAAAAAAGTATTTATGCTAAAATAAGCAAAAATAAGCATTATAAAATTCCGTCATATGTCATTTGTCATCATTCATATTATCAGCCTTTAAATAAGTTCTCAGCCGACCTGGATGGCCGAGGTAGCTAAGAGCGAGTACCGACTCAGCGCTTCGGTCCGAAGAGTCGCGGGTTCGAGTCCCGCCTTGGGCATGGCTGTTTGTCCCTGGACTTTGTGTGTGTTGTCACGCAGGGCCTCGCGTTCTGCTGACCCCAGATCAGAGGAGCCCGCAAGTGTTTGTCTAGTGTATGGTCGAACATGCGTCCTTTCGGGACGTAAAGGGCAACCGGCTGTCGGCTGGATAAAAGCCCTAGGGGGAAAAAAAGTTCTCTAGAAAAAATAGGCATGTCCCTAAACATCCGATGTCTAATTATTACTTTTCGCCAATATTGTGGGTAGAGTTGCGGCTGCCCTTCGGATAGGCCCAACAGAGAACGAAGCCACCCTAAGCATCAACAACACGTTTTCAACGCGATTTCGGAAGCGATAAGGCTCGGTTATAAGACGTGGCATCGCTTGTCGCTAAGTGTTAATGTTCTGAGAATTCATTTATCTGTCACGTAGGTGGTGCCATATGCGTGGCAACAGAGAATCTAAAGCCGGGTTTACACAATACAATAAAACGTAACGATTTGCCTGCATCGACAAAACGTTCCATGCAAGACGGAACGTGTAAACCAGAGGTCGTTACGTTTTGTCGGAATTGGAGCCTGGTTGAAGATTGGTGCGAATTTCAATACATTTTTCTAGATCGTAGCGACAAGTCCGTGCGTGTAAACGGTGACTCCATTTTATCGTTGCAATCTAACCTCACTTTTGTTGTTGTACGGTCTACTAAGAGCAAGGAGCAAGGAATCGCAATGTAGCACTAAGTCTTTCATGTGTAGATATGGATTTTCTCATTGTGGTGTCTTGCCTTCTAATCCAAGGAGAAATCATCTCTAATAACTCTTTGTACGTACCTTCATCCATCCTCAAATAGTTCCTCCAGTCAGAAGGTTCACTCCTTAATTCTTTTAACAATTCCACATGAGAAAACTTATTTTTGAGTAGTCAACTTCGACACCACTTTGTTCTAGGTTTCTTTTCTTTTGTACTCTTGTTGCAAGGCAAAAAGCATCAAAAGACCACAAAAGAATCTCCTCTATTGCGTGATACAACACACAAAAGACAACGCTACAAAACACAAAGCTAGACTGCTGATGTTGGAGAAGCAGAGTTGGAATGAAAAGACGTAAGGTGTGAACGGCACTCCCGATTTTCGACAAAACGTTGCATCTTGTCGTTGCAGACAAATCGTTACGTTTTATTGTATCGTCTAAACCCGGCTTAATAGTCAGAGTCGCTTATACGCTGCCGGTACTGTACATTCTGTAGCTGCTTGGCTGTTCGGGACACGCCGCATCCCAGGGACAGGTGCCAACGTTTCGGCCGCCATTCTGCGACCTTCAAGGCGAAAGGAAATTCAGGCCATTTCGTTCTGAGGAAGGTCGCAGAATGGCGGCTGAAACATTGGCTCCTATGCCTGTACTCCGATTTAAACATAGTGGCACCTTTAAGGCTGCGAGCTGGACGAAGAATGGGACATAGCCACCCAATCGGGAGCTTGGTTCCGATTTAAATTGTTGGTAATGGAGCTACCGATTGAATGGCAATGTCCCCTTCTCCTTCCAGCTCATGACCTTGAGACGTCACAGTAAATAAATCAAAGTCTATGACGCGGCGTCTTCCGGACAGCTAAGCAGCTGCTGACGCCGGCCGCGGAAGCCTACGCTCTCACTCGACTAGGGACGTTCGATTTCTGTGCTTTTGATTCTTGCTAGAATTGATTCCACAAGTGATTCCACAATTGATTCTCAATTGATTGCACAACTGATTCCACATTTTCTTATCGAATCAAATGAATATCTTTGAGATATTTTAAATTATGCATCATTGACTGATCAAATATGAGTAGACTACCGATTGATTGAAGTTTCCGGCCGGGACAACGGCTATCATTTGTCCCGTAAGAGTAGTGCATAGCAGGGGAGGCGGCGGTGTACTTCCTTCGCTGGATGTCATCAGGCACCGACCTACACGTCGCGTCGGCTTGCTGGAAGGAAGTACGTGCCACCAGTGACACGATCTAAGCAACCGACTAGTTCACAGACATGTGGAATAGTGTAGAGCATGTAAGTGTTAATGTGTGTACGTAATGGGTGAAGATAGGACAAGGAAGAGGAAAGAAAGCTTGCGGGCGGTACGTGGCCCGTTTGTTAGGGCACAGTTCCGACAATTGCGTGATTTTGGTAGTAGAAATAGCGGAAAACACCGATAAGAGAAGCTGGCATTTAGAATTGTCCACCAGGCAGCGACTTAATGCGACCTAGATAAATGTCAAAAAATCGAAAATTCTGTCACCGTCGGGAATCCTTGGACCTCCCGATCAGAAGCGTTGCAGTGACATCAACTGATGCCGTGATCCACCTCAGCCAGTGATGAATAGACGGTATTTTCTGTTTTTTAAGAATCATTTTTATGACAAAAAATCTTGGAATAAGTCTGGCATCATTCGGAAAGCAATAAAGATCCTTATTTTGTTGAAGTGCTATTGCAAATGTAATTTTCTTGAATGTTTCACAATTTGTTGTCGATACATAAATTTTAAGCACAGAAACAGTTAGGTTTTGATCATCCTTGCACCTTTCAACAGTTTATCATTATCATCTGGACCTTAGTATCTACAGAAAGATAATTCAGAAGAGCAACTTTAAATGTTCGATTCCGGTATCGATAGTTTCGTTAGATATGTTTTGCCTCATATCATTGAAATACCTTCCTTTGGATATCGATACTTTCCTTGCAATTCGAATACGGTTTGAATCCTTCCGTTGGATACGTTTGTTTGTATCTATATAATGAAAGTAGGTGCCACTGAATACGAAGGTACTCTTTTGAATTCGATTCCTTTGGGAATCGATTCTATTCTTGCAATTTGGTGGCAACCTTTCAATTCCGGCTTCGATCCCGGAATCGATACGTTTTGGGAATCGATTGTCCCTACTTCCGCTTCTTGGAGTTGGCACCGTTCGTAGAGTTTGCGGCCGTTAAAATGCGAGCGAGTCATCCTAAAGGGAGACACTGCTCATGCGCAGATGAGCAATCCATATGTACTTTCACTGTTCAGAAAACACAGGGTAGCCCAATGTGAGCTGGGGATTGTAATCGCCAAATTGATGACCAGAAATGTGCCGTGACTGTGTTGTTAATTTTTTATTGGCTTCCTTGTGTGAAGAGATAAAAGAGGTCATCTTCGTCAACATATATTAACAACACAACCCATATTCTTCACAAATACAATTTTCACGTTTCCTTTACCACACACAAATCCCTCAAACACCTACTCACCTACAGCACCACCCCACTCATGGCGAAATCAGGAGTTTATGAACTCCACTGCCCTAATTGCGAGGCTAAATACATCGGCCAAACAGACAGAAGCTTCAATGCCAGAGTTAAAGAACATTTACATGCATGGAAGTATAATACAAACAAATCGCACTTTGCTACACATCTTATAAACGCAGGCCACACTTTCCACCCAGACTCAGACATTAAAATTCTTGAAATAGAAAATAAATTCTGGAACAGAAGCACTTAAGAAATCTTTCACATATTTCAAGCCAAGCAGAAATCTGAGGCCCTTCTCAACGAACAAACTAATTTCCCTCTGTCCCCTCTACTAATAATTTTACACACCCCGACCTCACTAACTGACTCCCCCGCCTCCAAAGACATTTCCAAGAGAACACTTAACAGACCTCCGACCCCTCGCCAGATCTCCGGAAAGCAATAAAAACCCCGTGTCACGTTTCCTCTGGGCACAGTCGACCGACTTTTGCCGAAAGTAGCGAGGTAAGCAAAGCGGCTCAACTTATTATTCAATTATTTCCCCATCTTTGTAATAACATTTGATATTAATTATTATTTCTATCCCCCATTTCTTATATTAATTTCGTTTTTCTTTCTTTTGAATATGAGAATGTATATTTCTTCACATATATTTATAATCTGAAATTTGAACTGCTATTATCTGTATTAATTCCCCCCCCCCCGTAGCAATTCATTTTGCAATTTTATCTGCTATATGTTCCTTATCTTTTGCAATAATATAATGTGTCTTTCTTTATTGATTTTTTAAAAAATTTATCTGCTATCTGTAAATAAATACTTTAGATGTATCCATTAATTGTAATTTAATTTTCTATCTTGTTGTGTATTTATTTATAATTTTGTTATATCTTTCTGTATCTTGTAGACTGACGATGACGGCAAAGCCCTCGAAAGCCGGCTATCTTAATAAAGCCAGAGTTGACGAAGATGACCTCTTTTATCTCTTCTCATAAGAACGTCAACAACACCAAATCCGAATTCCCACAATTCATGGCTTCCTTGAGTACTTTCTTACACGAAATAATAAATATATTTTATGTACCGAAGCTTCCTGTCGAAAGCCAAGTCGAGAGGGAGTCGTTTGAGACGGCATTGAATGTAACTGCATCCCTCCTCTAACGTCAGCACAAACTCCACTAAATGCCCATAAGCTCTCACTGAATATTCTATCCAATGATCTTACCAGATTCTCTCACTAAATTTCGTACAAAACGATCTAATCAAATGCTCTCACTTAACGATTTGCCATATGTGTTTTTATTATTTGTTGGGTTTAGGGATCCTTCAACGGATGAAGTCATTGAAGCCCTGAATGATAAAACCGTAGCGACAATGACGATGGAGCAATGGATTCCGGATTCAATTGTTTTCTAGCTTTCTTTTCTGCTATTGTTTCTGGTTTCTTTTCTTTCTATCCCGAGTCATCTCTTGAACGGCTGAATTGATTCCGATCCGTTTTTACTGAAAGGTAGACAGTTTTGTCGGGCATACCTTAGTCTACTTTTATTTAAAAAAGAATGATTTTTTATTTTTCATTCAAACCTTCGGTTTTATTCCAATATTAATCAAATTTTGAAAACGTTACCTTCAAAATAAAGTTAATGTCTACATGAAATTTCGAAAAAATGTTCATATTACCCTTTTCTATCCTCTGAAGTAAAATTTAAGAAAGCACCCTTTCGGTTTTTCACGAACTTCTCGAAAACGGCAAGTAAAGTAAATTAATGCTTTCTTAAAGGCAATAAAAGCCGTTGTGTACAAAATGCATTTTGGTTCATTTCGATAGCGCAATTAGGTTTGAGTAATTCGGAGGTCAAAATTATCACTGGAAATTTCCCGGAGGTATGCAACACTACATCTATTTTCAGCTGCCCATAAGAACGATGGTGTTAGTAACGATACTCGTAGCAAACAGCATGGCGGAGCAGGACGAGGCAGGTGATGCTTACGGATGGTCGGGGGGGGGGGAGGAGCAGGTTGAAACTGGGACACGGTCAGATCGGGCGTAACGGGAAGCGTAATGAGGGTGGGGCAGGCAGGGTGGAAGGGTTTTCACCCTTCGTAAGCCAAAATTATCTCCTCCTTTGCTCATTCAAAACTCACCCATACCGTGGTTACCAAACCAAACACCAGTTAAGTACCTACTAGGACTCACAACGGACACAAAATTAACTTGGAAAGCACATATCACAACCACAGTAAACAAAACATATTCAAAATTTACAAAACTTTATTCCTTATTAATCATAAAGCTTCACTTAGCATTGAATGCGGTAAAATAATCTATAAATCAGTAATCAGAATCTCACCACGCAAGCCCCGTTTCGATAAAAGCTGCCCATAGCCGCCTTAACAAACTCCAAATTATACAAAATACTTGCCTCAAAAAAATCACAAAAGCTCCGTAGTACATAAGCAATGAACAACTACACAGAGAATTAAAAATAGAATCCATTCAAGATTATATTATCAAAATTGCAAAAAATATTAATGATATACTACCAGAATCCCCAAAGGACATTTCCAAGCCTCCTTACCTCTCCGAAAATACAATCTCTCTCTCTCTCTCTCTCTCTCTCTGTCTCTCTCTCTCTCTCTCTCTCTCTCTCTGTCTCTCTCTCTCTCTCTCTCTCTCTCTCTCTCTCTCTCTCTCTCTCTCTCTCTCTCTCTCTCTCTCTCTCTCTCTCTCTCACACACACACACACACACACAACAGCACCCACTTGCCAAGCCCATTTTTTGTACTTGTATTGACACTTAGACTTGAGAATGGTTCATGGTCTACTGTTATTGAAATCATATAAAAACGCCCTTGAAAGCCAGAAATGCCGAAGAAGAAGAAGTAATAAAATTTAAAAAAGATGTGATTGATAGTTTTGCTAAAAAGAAACATAGCAAACAACAACCCTGGCTCTACTCCCAACACAACTATAAGTAACAATAACAACTTAACAAGTGTATAGCAAGAGGAGAGTTCATCAAAACGTGCGCACATTGAAGCTACATTCATGTCCGAGATCAAAACAAGGAGCATTATTTGCGAAAAGAGAGGAATGGTGGAACGAAAAGGGAAAGGGACGGAAGTGGGGGCCATAGACGCAGAAGCCGTAGGTGACTCATCACACCATTTCGTAGTACGAAAGTAGTAGGCAACTGTTCTTCTGTGGTAAACAACCTAATAAAACTTGTCTAGATTTATGACACTTTTTAGAATACAGCGACACGAACAGACCTGTTAAAACACCAACACGGAAAATCTGTAATATTAATTTCACTTCGATAATAAAAATCACCGAAGGAATTGGAACCTTTATTTCACACTAAAATACAAATTACTTTACTAAATAATTAGTCATTCTTTTGATTCTATCGTCTATAATATACGGACGTCTATAATATATATCGTCTATAGGAATATACGGACGTGTCGTTCTTGGCAAGATGGTTGATAGACTTCGGGAAAGAAATGAATGTTGTTTCTCGGGACTTGCGCAGATAACCCCGTTCTTGTTCGTGAGAAGCTGTGAGATCTACCTACGCACCCGGTGGCGCCAGGAAGCGCAAGCAAACCGAGTTGAGTTCCTTTGCCACAGCCGTTACACAGTGGCACGGTGTACAATCTCAGGAAGACAAATGGCGTTCGTTTTAGAAATGAAGGAAATAAATTTTGTTCTGTAACTGTGTCATATGTTCTCATAAATAGTACATCAAGCATCCTTTAATTTGAGATTAATAATAGTTGCTGAAAGATGATGAAGGGTGTGAGGGAAATAAGTATTAAGAGAGTGCTAAATGGTCTTGTTAATGCTACATTTCAATCAAAACTATCCATACCCTTCCCTGAATTCGAACCCAAGCCATTAATTCAGACTCCCATCACAGAATGTTATTGGTTAGATACAAACTTTACGAATTTAAATGCATAGTATATGCAAAGTGATATAAATAATGTATTATTATTGATATGAATTTGCTTGAATTCGAGCATGAGTTTCTTTCATGCTCGAATAGACGTGTACAATTATTTAAAAACAGGTCTTACTCTAAACATAGCATGCTTTGGATGTTTTCAATATTATTCTAACAACGGGTAACAATCCCGAATATATTATTTAAGAGCAAATAAACAACCTTGTTTTATACTTCGAGCATGTCCAAGTAGTCTCCGATATGAAAACGATATGGAAAGTACAATTTATGCAATAAACATCATCACCATTGTATTTAGTACATACGAACTAGTTTTTTCTAAAAAACTGATAAAATGCAGAAGTGATAGCGGGGCCAGCTATTCCGTCGGATTAAGTGGACGAATTACTAGTATTTAGTATATCGCATGCTAATCGACTATCGGTCTTGCTATACTGAATTTTTCCCAACTCTGGCAGCAGAGAGTGCTGGGAAATGTGTATTCCCAAGATGCAACATGAAGTTGGTGGCATTCATCTGCACATATAATTATCTATACATATGACATTGGTTATATTTATTTAATATTATGATTATAATATAATAATATACTTATATTTACACAGATCAGTGGATGGTGGGCAGCTCTAAACAAAGGCAAATGAAGAGGAAGTAGAATTGTGGGAATTTAGCACACGGTCGCCATCGTTCGAAATTTCTTCCATTTCGACCTCACTTTTGTACAAAACTTTCTTGACTTCACCCGCTTTTGATATCGATATTGCTGTAATCCTTCGTCGGATCAAAACTCCCTAATAACTCACTTTGCCCCCATAGTTCGGAAACACTTCCATTTGTCGTAGATCAAATTGTTCTTAAGTCTTCAAATTATACAAATCACGTGGTTTTCGTCTCTAATCTTCATCTCATTGCTTCTGTCAAATTGTTGACATGTAGGTCCTTGATGTCGAATGCGGACGGCGACGGATTTTTGACACCGGATACATGCTATTGGGTAGGTAGAACCCAACCTCTGCCGGGAGGAGAATTTTAACGACCAGGGCTGCTATAAAGCAGCCGGTCGCTAAAATTCACCGGATCGGTATCGGGTGATTGCCGGGGCAGTACCCTCACAAACGGGGTATGGTTCGCGCTTGATCATTCTTTGATCCTTCTCCTCATCTCTTCGCTTTCATGTTCTCTCTCTTTCTCTCTCTCTTTGTCTCACACACACGCCTACATGCACTTCTAGACATGTTTGGAGGCCACACGGAGACCTTAAAGCAGAATTATTAAAGATCCGGCTGCCGATGTGTACTAGATCGGCGCCCAATCTCACGCAGCAACAAAGGAGACACACCTCCTT
The DNA here is from genome assembly GCA_011170035.1 of Teleogryllus occipitalis. Taxonomy (NCBI): domain Eukaryota; kingdom Metazoa; phylum Arthropoda; class Insecta; order Orthoptera; family Gryllidae; genus Teleogryllus; species Teleogryllus occipitalis. The sequence continues at coordinate 41,858 of BLKR01005655.1, read as the reverse complement.
CCGGGATATAACATGCACCACGCTTACGGGACTAACGACCCTTAGGTCGCGCGAGCCGGAAAAAATACTCAATCACCCACTCCAATGTGCCCACACACCAATTTAGGACATGCTCACTGAAAGCGTCTCAACAATTCAATCGTTTATTTGAGAAACCCGTCAAACGCCGAATTTCTCACTTCGAGAAAACTGAGAAAATGTTTATAAATGAATATGTTTGAGGTAAATATTCACCAAGCGATGATGGCGGTCACCGATAGTGCATCGATGATGCACTAAGCGAAGATGAAGCGATCCTCATGGAACTATATTCCACCGCTAAAACGCATTCTAAATGTGACGTGTTTCTGAAATATTTAGACGATTGAATTTGCATCAGCGGGATGTCTCCCTCCGCCCCACCGTGCCCACAGGGGCCGCAGGGCGCCGGGCGGCGGGAAGTGCTGCGGAGGCGGTGCGTGGCCGTCCCTTATCAGCGGATGCGCGGTCCGAATTTCTCGGTACGGCCGGGCGATTGGACGCAGCGGCCGGCCCGCACGCCGCGCAGCCGCCTGTCATCAGCGTAATCGGACGCGCGCCGCGGCCCACGCGTCCGCTAAGACGCGACGCCGCGCCGCGCTACGCCGCCTCTCTTTCCCAGTACCTCTCTCAAGTTAGAAACGCAGTTTTCGAACATTGTTGATTGCGTTTGATTAATTATTAATGATTGTTAATGATTAATGATTATGTTAATGAATTTTGATTGATTTTTTTCGTGTTTCCGGGCGCGTCAACTGCTTTCGTCATTAGTTCCGTTAGTGTAGTGCATGTTTTTTCTCGGGAGATGGCGGTGAATTTCCCCCGCTGGATGGCGAGATCCGGCGCCGACCTACCGTCAGCTAGTAAGGTTTTCCCCTAACCAGGACTTTCCCACCAGCGGGGCACCGCCCCAGTCGGGACAAGCTCCAAACTCCCAACCGGTCTCCCGGAATATGTGATAGTGTGGTGCATGTTAGTGTAAGTGTGTGTGTAAGGGGAGAGGATAGGAGAAGGAAGAGGAAGGAAGATCGCGCGCGGTCCGTGGCCCGTTTGGTAGGGTACTGCTCCGGCATCCGCCTGGTGTTGATCGGAAAAAACACGGAAAACTACCGATCAGAGCAGCCGGCCGCTAGAATTCTCCTCCAGACAGCGACTGAATTCGACCTAGCTGAAAAGCTAGTGTCGAAAATCCTGCCGCCATGGGGAGTGGGAACCTAGGACCTCCCGGTTAGAGGTGCTGCAGTGACATCAGTTGATGCACTGAGCTACCGCCGGTGCGCCACGGAAATTAAGATACTTTAGTTAAGACATGTGCACACGATTGTTGGGTTACTGTTAGAATGCAGTACTTTTAATTACAGCGGCACTCTGTCGCTGCATAAGCTGTTCTGTCTGCGGCGCACGTTGATTCCCACCAATATTCAGCCACCTCGCTGAAGGAAGTAGCAAGACAGAAACGTGGCGTGTCCAGTGTCCCGCGCGTGTCCCACGAGTCGACGCAGAGCACACTACCGAGTACCAAAGTGTATCCCACAGGAACATCATTGGTCGTTTTGACTAACAAAGCGTAGGAGATCCGATAGACGTAGATCCGCAGCGGGTGCGGCACGGAAAATTCCGAGCTAGACGTGGTTCGCACTTCCCGGCACCGTTTACACCGGAGAATCAATTACGAGTCAGCGTTTGGTGACCGTTGGCAAGGTCGGTTGATCCATAGGGGAGGGAAGACTGGCGAACATGGGCAGACTTCCACGAAACTCGAGCTGCAGCGGAAGAAACGCGTCTGACTGCGACACAAATTTCGCCACCGCTTAAACGCTGCCATTCCGTTGTCGCGACGCTCGCCTGCCGTGCAGGTCTGAACGTGCTCATACTAAGTAAAGTCCGGATTTTTATGTAATTACATATTTGTTTTTCTACATAACGATCTCAAGTTTGTAATCTTGGCAAATCGTCGCCGTACTAACAAAATATCCAATTTTTTCGCTACATATTTTTACATATTTTATACTATATTACATATTTTACATATTTTGGTATTTTCAAACAATCTTTTTTATTCTATCAATGTTCGTCAGTTTTATTACATATTTTTGTGAAAAGAACTAACAAAAAAATCAGAACTTTTCATGCAGCGAAGACGCGTGATGTTCTCATAATCCGGCTGCCTGTAATAGTTATCTCAGTGGCGGGAAGTCTGCGTCAGCGACTGAGATCATTTTCACCTTTAGGGTGTGAAAAGTATCACTGACGTCGCGGATCGTGACCTAAATCTTAATTTCGGAGAAGAATTGGCAATTGCCGACGTGTAACTTCAATTAGAGGGTTTCATGCTGCAGTGACCGTTTCCTGGTCATAGATAAAGCCTGTTTGTACGATTAATGATTTTAAAATATTGCTCGCGTCTAGTCTGGCTGCAAAACTACGGACCTTGATAGCAATACATGAAGCTTCTACTACTGACGGAAAAGTTGTATGTTGTGCATCGACTTGTGTTCTCCACATGCATTTTAAGACGATTGTATTATTTTTAAAATTTGTTTAGGAAAAAAATTAAAATGTAATTTTATACAACGTAAATGTGTTTAATAATCAATGAATTTTAATATTACATGTTATATCCGATTTTACATATTTATTACATATTCGTACTGTTTTCATTACATATTTATGTTCATATTTTGACGTTTCATACTACATAATTTTCCGGTCTCTACTCATAAGGCAACAAGTGACGCGAAACTTCCGCTGCGGCCAATCCGCGTAGGCTGCGGATCTTCCGCGTCGGTGTGTGGGAGCCTTAAGAGGCTGCTCGAACACCTCGCTGTTTATTCGCTGCCAATCCGTTGCCGAGCAGGTCCGAACGTGCTCATAAGGCAACACGTGACGCGAAACTTCCGCTGCGGCCAATCCGCGTAGGCTGCGGATCTTCCGCGTCGGTCTGTGGGAGCCTTAAGAGGCTGCTCGAACGCCTCGCTGTTTATTCGCTGCCAATCCGTTGCCGCGCAGGTCTGAACGTGCTCATAAGGCAACACGTGACGCGAAACTTCCGCTGTTGCCAATCCGCGTAGGCTGCGGATCTTCCGCGTCGGTCTGCGGGAGCCTTTTGGCCGTCGTCGGTGAGGCACGGGGTCGACCGGCAGCGCCGCCCCGTCCGGCCCTGACCCGCGCCCCCGTGCTAATGGATCGCTTCCGCTTGCGCCGCCCCGGGCCCCTCCCCCTCTTCCTCCGCCGACAGGTTGCCGCTTACGGGAAGAGTGCACGTGTTTCGTCACTGACGAAGCCGCTCGGGATGCTGTCATTTCCGACGAGGCGAAGCGAGACGTAGTGTTGCAAGCGGCGATGGTTTCGACAACGGACTCAGCCCCTTCGCGGAACTGCCTGCCCGTTTGTACATGCTGCGTGATTCAACTGCTTAGTAGCAATCCGATTTCAATCAAATTATTCTGAAGCTCCTTTCGATGTTAACCCAGTGTGCTTCGTTACTACTTGAAATATACAGTAGTCCTGTGCACGAATTTTCTCCATTCGTAAAAGTCCAAATTTAACATGTAGACCTAGGCCTAATAATTAAATAATTCATTCTTATATTGTATTCGTTAAAAAGAAAGGATTATTATATTATTACTTGAATTACCTCATTACATTTCAATGTTTACTTTCTCGACTGCGTACAACATAAAAAGCAAATAGTAACTAATATAATAACTAAAGACCAGATTCCCGTGTTTCTGCATCTTTTGTTTGCTAACTTGAAATTGGATGAAACCTTGACAGAAATTTGAATCATGAAACGGACGTTATTTTAGTATGCGTTTTATTTTGCACGAAATCGCACATTTGGGAGGTTACTTCACGATATTGCACGTTTTAGACAATGCTTCCTAAAAATTGCACACCTTGGGAGTTAACTGGACGAATTTGCAAGATTCACTGTTCAATTGCATAAAATATAATGTTTATATAATCAACTTCTTTTAATTGATCTTTTTTAAAAGTTTCATTTAAGAAAACAGTTTTTATGACATGGCCCAGCAGTGCATTTGGGAGGTCTGTGAAACCCGAGTGTCGTTTAATATGCACCAATTCTGCATTTTGTTGTCCTAAGAATTGAGCGTCTGTATCATTCATGATGTCTATTGGCTATTAAAATTTCGGAGCTATTGCAGCAGGGTCCGCTGCCCTTGGTTTCATCCGCTCAGCAAACGCAAGTTCGAGGTCTCTCTTCCCAATCGAATCACAAATACATTTTGTCGTTCTTCGCCGAACTTGCCAACACGAGAGCGTCACATTTGACCTTACGTCCGGGCACGACAAGCTACACAGCGTTTCAAATTCATCGAATTTCTCCGAACAGATGTTGCCCTACGAGGTACAAGAGAGAATGAACGCAGTTTCTGCACGTTTTAGCAGCGTGCTCACGTACGTAAAGAGAGATTCAGCACTCAGACAAGTGTAAATGTAGAACGAAGTTTTTCTTGTCAGAAATTGTATTATTTCATAGAAATATTTTCAAGAAAATAATTTTTCAGAAGATAATTTGAAATAAATATAATTGTAAAATATGTTATGCAAATATTAATTGTAAATTATACATAGTGAAAACAATTAAGACATTTATTCTGTAACGTAAGTATTTTTGATATCTGAAGGTATGTTTGTATTTTTCTATTTCTGTTCGTACTTTTTTTTGTTTTATGCCAACTTAATTTTTTGTGCGAATAATATTTAAGATGTCAAATATGGTTTGTTTAAAAACTATGCACAAACTTAATTATAGTCAGTCACTTGAAATATCTCATTCAAAATACAAAAATAAGTTAATAAGTGGATTCACGCACTGTTTTGCAAAGTCTTAATTTTTTATTGCACGTTTTTGCACGGTTTGGTGTCTTTACTGCACGTTTAAAGAGGTTTACTGCATGAAAATCCGGTCTTTATTTATAATACTAAGATGTAAGTGCCCATTTTCGAGAGAAAATATCGGTTTATTCGTTCCGATACCGAAAAAGGACTTTTCTTGTTCTTTATTTAAAAATTACTTTTTCGAATGATTAGAGTAGTCAGAATACACATTTATTAGCGGGGATTTATAGCAAAGATTTGCTTTTCGACGACACATGTCTGTCAGTCAGCCTGTGGACAACACTATCTCCCAAATTCTCTGAATTTTCATTAAAATTAATCTATCCGTACTAAAGAACCCGCAAATTTGCAATTTTTTGGGCAATTTGGAATTAACATGAAGCCCCAGATACATTTTCCAAATAGTCTGAAAAACGGAACAATTTTTACTTTTTCGACATTCCACCTCAGTAAACAGGAATTATCAAACTTGTGCGGCGGAAATTGGCAATTTTTCGACAGAAAATCTTGTCGAATCCTAAGATTGTGGTGAATAATTCTGACTGTCTGTGAGCTGTGTGTCTGTCCGTGAGCCTGTCCGTGAGTCTGTGCGTCTGCCTGTGTGTCTGTGTATTTGCCTGTCTGTCTGTCTGTCTGTCTGTTCGTTCTTCTGTGACCAACGATAGCAGTAACCGTTCAGACGATTTGAAGGAACTAAAGGCACAGCGAGTTTGAAATTGTTATTTTAATTTTTCGGGTCACTTAACATACAGCCTCAACGTTATTTTCAAAATTTTCTCATGAACATTGTGTAATTAAACTTTGTCTGTGAATAGCGTAAAGGATGCTTAAAAGAAGGGTGCAGCAAGTTTTTTTCCTGTGCAAAATCTTTTCTTCAAAATAAGTTCTTTAATTACTCGCATTTTCTCTCTTTGGAAATCTGTATCTGTGTCGTTTTAGGGATAATTTTGTAAAATCGATGCAGGTTTTGAAAAATAGGTCAACATTATTTTCTCGAAAACTGTTTCAACTTTTTAAACATTTTTTGATCCCGTAAAACATAATGCAGTGAATCATATGCCACAAGCGTTGCTTGATTAAAAGTCTGGTTATTCAAAAACTACAATTAGTATGTAATTTTTCAAAAATATCTCTTACGTCGTTAGTTCTTATGTTTCAATTGTTTTTTAAAATAATTCCAATTCCTTTTGTGAGAACAAATGCTTAAATTGATCTCAAATGATTTACCCCGAAATCTCAATAGTTTTCATGGTAATTGACATGTAAATTGTGTCTTTAAAGAAACTTTCAGACGACATTTTCTCAGAATCAGCTCCGATTTTTCTCCCGAAAATTTCAATGTAAAAAACGTTTTATGTTATTCTCAAAGTCCGTTTTCAATGAAACAATTGAGGGACCGAAAAATTGGGAAAATGCGAATAGGAAAGAGTTGTTTGAAAAAAACAACACATTTTTCCCGGAGAATAATCCATGAAATACCATTGTGGTAATTGAGAGATTTTTAAATTGTGTATTTCATAACATTTTGCGTTGTTATTAATTTTGAAAAAAATTTTCATGAATAAAGGCACTGCAGCTGAAATATTTCTTTAAGGCTCAATTATATTTGTTTACATTGTTGTAGGGCAATGAATTGTGTTTAATGTCATTAAGACACTTAGATTCAATGTTGTAAAGCACATTACAAATCCCGTATGGATCATAAATTTCAATTTTCCTTACATTGCCATTATTTTTATTAAATTGTAGTTTTGCAAGACGATAACACGTTTCCAAATAGAGCTGTCAAGTCAACTGGCCTCTTGGCACAGGGGCTTCGTGCAGAAACAAGTATGAGTACAGTAAAGCTGTAGGTTCTAAACCCGCGTCTGACATGAATGTTTTCACTTGTGTGTGGCGTGGAGGACATACTCAATCTTTTGGGCCTCACATTAATACTTTAACTCTTCCATAATCACTTACACCGACCGGTAACTTTTTGTGATTTCTGCCCATGTGCGTGATTCAGAAACTAGCGGTAGCTTATTGCTTGAACTGAAGTCATTGCAGCGCCTCTGACCGGGAGGTCCTAGCTTCCCACTCCCCACGGCGGCAGGATTTTTGACACAAGCATTTCAGCTAGGTCAAATTCAGTTGCTGTCTGGAGGAGAATTCTAGCGGCCGGCTGCTCTGATCGGAAGTTTTCCGTGGTTTCTCCGATCAACACTAGGCGAATGCCGGAGCAGTACACTAACAAACGGGCCACGGACCGCGAGCGATCTATCCTTCCTCTTCTTTGTTTTATCCTCACCCTTTACACATACACACACTTACACTAACATACCCTACACCACCACATATTCCGGCAGACCGGTCGGTAGCTTACAACTTGTTCCGACTGGGGCGGTGCCCCGCTAGTGGGAGATACCTTTTTGTGGAAAACCCCGTTAGCCGTCGGTAGGTCAGGGCCGAATCTGGCCATCCAGCGGGGTGAGACCACCACCCCCTCCTCCCGAGCAAAAACAGGTCCTACACTTACGGGACTAATGATCATAGTATATACCATGTTCATCTTCCCGGAATGACTAACAATCAATCAATCGGTTGAGGAACTGGCTCCCTACGCCAGCGCAATGGTGCGATGCAATATTGAGATGGGGCCACGTGCTAACACTGGTGTATGTGTCATGGTCCAAGAGCGAGATGAGCCTAAAGGCGAGATGTTCGGGAAACGCAGGGGTGCTCTTCTCTGAGAAGTGTGCTCAAGGGAGCGAAAGTCGCCGGAGAAGGCGCAGGTAAGTACCTCAACGGCACATTGATAGATGCCGCTGAGAAGGGGTGGGGCAAAATGGAAAAGGTAATAATTGCTCAAAAGAAAGTAAACTAACTAATACGAGAGATACTGTGTTTTCTTGCACCATTGTTAGTTACAATTGGAGTAAATTTATGTTGTTTTAATTTTGTGAGTACTGGCGTTTTTGAACAGGGTTTAGAAAAAGGTTGTTTGATTTTGAATATGTCACGTTAATTACTTTCTTCTCACAAAATTCAAATTCAAAAAAATATAAACAACGTAATAAATAAACAGGAATGTGAAAATTATAAGTTTTTACGAATAAACTTAAAAGCGTAATGACCACATATAATTATAATCACTATTTTTTTGTGAAAGGGGAACACGTGTCAAACTATTGTTGGACATTCCGTTTGTAAACACTCACTAATTTTTGCATTTAAAAACTCTGGATCTTCCAACATTAAAAAGTCGCTATCTTCGCTTTGCTAACTATACAACACGAGCTTGCTTGCGCTACGAAACGTCAACTGCTTTTGATATATTGCAACTCGCACAACGAAGACCAACTACATGTTCCTAGAAATGACGTAATGAACATATGGCGGCAGATAAGAGTTAATTCCATTAATTTTAAGACATTATTACAATTTAGTGTTTATACTATAAGCATCCGTGGTCCACTATTTTTCATGTAAGCAAAATTTACAAACTTTTGTTTTGTAGAAAGCTCAAATTAAAAACACTTGACTTTATAAACATATACATTTTTAATCATTTATTTTACACAAGTAGATTAACAAGTAGTTTTTAAATACTGCTCTACATTTTTTCTTTAAATTGATTGTTCGAGTAGCAAACAATCACTGAATGTGGCGCTTTAATTGTCAAGTGCTATTTTCACTTAAACTAAGCCTTTTCAATTATTACATATAAGACTACGAAAACTCTTTTCTTGAAGGTAAAGTGTCATTTCAATGAGGGAACAATGCATTTATTTTCCACCAAAAGCATTAAAATGTTAAGCTCAAAAATTAAATTAAAAAATGTAAAATGGACTTGAAAATATAAAAACGCGAGTATTTAAATCTAACAAATAATTTTGAAAATACAATTACATTCTTCTATTCAGCAATTACTTTATGTATTAAAAATTTACTTCGTATTGACAGTGCCGAATAGAAAGACTAAATGTATTTTCAAACTTTTGTTTCTTTTAAGCGCGTTTTTATTTTTACAAGCCGATTTTCATTTTTGATAATTTTTTTTGAGCGAAGTAACTAAAACAAGTTACTACGAACGCTTCGAAGAGTAAAGGCAAGAGCGAAACCACTTACCAGGTAATGATAATGAATTACAACATACCGCAGTACTATTTATGGGATACTGAATCGATTGTGTGAACAGGAATATTACGATGATACTCGTACTAATGAATTTAAAATGAATGCAGGCAATAATAAGGCAGTTAAGTTATATGGTGTCTTGCGTAGTAACGTAAATCTGAAGAACGTTACGGGAATGTGTAATATGGTCAAGAGAGAGAAAGAAGGAAGAAATATAAATCTTGTTGAATAAGTACTGCTGAATAATAACTTGACAATGTTCACATGACATTTAAATCTCAAAACCATGTTACCATCTGCAGAGTAGAAAATCAGCTTGTGAGAACATCAGAAGAGCTTCAATAAGGCCTATAGCTAGGGGCTAAACTCCATGCCGAAATAAAGTGAACCGGTCCAAAATTATGTCTTAATTTTTCCACTTGCAGTCTTCAGCTACTGCAGTGCTGTCGGATGCTGGAGCATAACTCTTACGTATGACGGACAAAGCAACGCGTATTTCTTTCTTCTCCATGCAGTCTTTATTTCTACCCTTGGGATAAACGATGACCCGAACTATCATATTTTCTTGGTTCATACTCCATCGATAAAGGAAATCTCCGAAAACCATCAGAGATTCACGACGCAGCGATCAGCTAGTTACCAGCGGAACTACGTATATCATGGTGTCATGGTGTCAATTGGCATATGGAATAATGTCCTAACTTGTCGTAAATGTCGTAACTTGGATGTGTAAAACTGTGTTACTATTTTTTTAGACACAGTTTAAGAAATTAAGTTCGTCGCCTTCAAACATTCATCAAAAACCTACAAGAATGTAATGAAAATATTTTTGTTGTATGAGCTGATGCGCGTTGAAATGTTTAGCTTTTTTACAAAAATGAGAAGTAGTACATTCAGATTTGATAGCATACCTAGTGACGATATACCAAGCTGCACACTAAATTCAATGTTGGTCGCGACAGTGCTTTGCGTCGCTTTATGTCTTTCGGTCGGGGTTTCCCGTCGAGCCGCTCGTTGAAATCTCCATAAACCCGCTTGCCTCCGAGGCGCAGCCGATTCGCGCGCCGTGTCCACACGGGGAGCCCGGCCCGTCCGAGGCGTCGAGGGGAGTGGACGCGTTGTCCCGAGACGGAAGAGGCTCGTCGCCAGCGCTGCAACAACGGGCGTGCCGCCTTGCGCCTCGGTGGGGGCGGGGCGGGGCGGGGCGGGGCGAGGCGGGGCGGGTGAGCGGTCGCCCGAGGTGGCCGCTGGGCGCGCTGCTGGACGGCGTTCGTCGCGGAGCGCACGCGCACTTTCTCATTCAGGCCGGGAGGAAACGACACGAGACGAGCAGACCCAGCACAGGGCGTAGGCGCGCGCAACCTAGAACAAGAAGGGGAGACCAACAACACTTTTCGGTTCGCTTTTCCTTTAAAGTGTTTTTTTGCACATTCATTACTAACAAATAAAACATATTACAAAGAAAATGAAATTAGAAATTTAATGAAACAATGAATAAAAACAATTGATTATAAGTTAAATCATTTTTAGGGTTGCCAGAGCCTTGGGGAGACTTTCCCGAGTGTCTGACAGTACAACAATTAACCTAATTTAACCGCAAATTGTCAAGTTAAAAAGTGAACATCAGGAATTGTACATTTTGATGGTTTAAAATGATTTAGGGCATTACAGTAATACATTGCTTTTCAGCACTTAAGGTGCCTTAAAATTCCAAAACATTTTTTTATATTAGTTCCTGAACTTTGTGGTAAGATCCGACTAAAAATAAAGCCAATCGATTCACCTGGTCGCGAGCAATCGAATGTGATCAGACACCTCTGCAGGTGGCTTTAAAACTCTCCAAACCGCGTTTGAGTTGCTTAACTCTCCCTCTCCAACAAAACCTTTTCGATCATTCAATACAAAATTAGTTTAATGATCGTAAATGTAATAAATGAAGTAACGTAGCAAAGTTTCACGTAAATGCCGGGAAGAGTATAATAATTCCCAACGTTTCACCAAACTTTCCGGAGGTGCATTGAAACCAACAAAAAAAAACCGTTTTTCTACACAAACAAATTCTTAGTTCCCTATCAGGTTACCGAGGCACATCAAATCAAAAGTACACCTCATTCGTGTTTTGTGATTGTGATTGGTGAATTGTGTGGGGTCTAACTTTTACGGACGAACGGATGGACGGCGGGAACTCGATTTCTATTTAATGGATACAATGTTGCGAATCAGATTCCTAATTATTACTAGAGCTGGAATTTATACGTAACATCATGTCGCAATATATCCGAATAACAGTTTCGAATTGATTTTTATTGTTGAAGGGATATGAGGCATAGATTTGCAATAAAGCTTTAAAATTGAAATTTTATACCAGCTAATATTTTAATTTTATTGAACAAAACAGTAGACAATTAGGCTCATTCTTTGGTAGCCATAATTTACTAAGCGGAGCCAACATTGAATTCCACGTCTGCCTACGCTGCACGCCATTTCTTTGTAGTAGACGTTCTGGGGAGAAGGTGAGATGGAAGCCAGGACGAAATATTTTTCACGTCTTACTTCTTTCGAGAGGATATATAATACGAAAATTTGAATTAAACTGGTGTCAATTATGAAGCTAATATCTGAGAGAGAAAAATAAAAACGATATGTGTTAATGACCTACAAAGAATAGAATTATGAAGTAGGTGAAGTAGGAATAATGAAGTCAATATTTTTTTCGTGAATTTGATATGATGGAGAAACCATCTGATAGGATTATCAGAGGCTGATGGATTGAAAATTCAGATTGGAATTTTAGTAAAGAACTTAACGACTTATTACTTATAAATACTTCAACTTATCGCACTGAACAATGTAACAGATTTAATGTTTCTTTAATATTTTAATAATTATATCAAAACGGAAATGTGTTACTTAAAGTTAATTTTAAAGTTTATAAAATGAAAGGGATATTTCATTTTGATAGTCTTTAAAGCACATAATATAAATAAATTATACAAATTCTCCAGGACTACAAAAAATACTGCATTTTGAAATTCTTTGAAATTTAGAAGTGAACGTATCAGAATTTTGTTCTTAGAATATTAGACCAGTTTTACCATGCCTAAAGCTTATCATTGTCACTTCCGCCTTTAAGATTATACACATTAATATTACATTTGCCGACAATCATTATCTTCTGGCAGCTGAATTTGTTCTCGTAAGTAGGATATCTTATGTAAAATACATTTTTAAGGTAGTGGAAATCGTAAGCTACTTGAGAAGCCGAGGTGTGTTTAGATGTATTTATATTCGTCAGTGGATGTGCCTGACGAGGAGGACAGTGACAAAATATCAAAGAAAAACGAATTGAACTTTCGGCTCGAAACGCTCAGCTCACAACACAGTGCGTTACACAAATAACTTCTTTAGTCACTGTAGCCTTTTATTCTGTTATTTGTTCTTCTCGCGAGGTTTGAAGAGACACGAGAAAAAAGAAACGTCACGCTTTCAAATGAAACTCTTTTCAGAAGAGTCATTAAATGCTGAAGCGTGACCGCGTAGTCACCCAAGTATTATTTGAGCCCCAAGAACGCTTCATCTTATCTGGCAGAAAAGCTCTTAAATTTCACCAGCAGACACGTACATATTTAACATTCGTTTTCACGATAATTCCTGCCTCAAGTGCATTGTTCGCACTAAGTGCACACGCAATTTCGAACTGTTTTACACTTCCCTGCTTCTTACCTACATACGTATTTGGACGTATTTTAAGTAAATTATAGTAATTACTCTCAGAGAACATTTCCATCTACGAACGATTCGTATTGAAAAAAAATAATGGTCTCTTATTTATCGTGGTATAAATGCTTTCACTTTACGAATTCTTAGCGTGCAGTTACAGTACGATTATGTAGTTATACGTTTTATGGAATGAAACTTGGTAACAGATGAAAGGTCTTTACAAAGCACATGACTTATTCCTTGGCAGTAAATTAAATTTGAATACGAATGTAGGTCTTAATGGTTCAATGACGAATAATATTTCAAAAGCCATCATAATAGCCGTTTTCTAACTGTACGGCAGAAAAAAATAAAACTTCCCGAAATGCTTCTCTGTGAGACCAGTCCTGTACGAGTATAAATATGCCTACGTCGTATTCTGTAAGTGCAAGGATTAGTTGCCAAACGATGCGACTCAAACAAGAATAAATGTAAGAATTCTTATTCAAATAAGAATTCTTAATAGTGGTCGTGCATTTTTTATTTACAAGATCTGTAATCGAAACATTGCTCTCTAGTTGCGATTGTTTTGAACTCACCTTTATTCTGAAGACATCTTACATTGTCAATAATAGCGCATTTATTTATAAATTACAATCCCTCAGCTTAAAGAGAAAGAAAATGTTTAAGTAAAAACGAACTTTTAAATTTTTTGTTTGTGTTGTACACTTGTTTGTCACTCTCATGTCACCTGCTATGATTGGTCTTTATAGATTTATCTAAAAGCTATTGTAATGAATAGAAAAGACAAAGCCCTTGGTCCACAGGGGATGTGAAGGTAGGGCTCCACCTATTCGTCGTCGTCGGCAGAAGGAGGATGTTGTGTGGCGAGCACAACGCTCTGGCCTCCTTTACCTCCAGGAAAGATCTTGGTGCTCACTTAGAAAGGAGGCTGAGAGCCGTCTGAATGGAAATCACCAGATAAGAATCACATCCTACGTCGGAATTCGAACTTGGGATCTTCACGCCAGGAAGCCAAAGCTCTACCACTGAGCCACCGCGGCACCATTTAATGAATATACTCACACATTATGAAACTTAAATGATACAGTTATCAACGTTTTCATACATCAATTAATTTTTCAGTAATGTATAACGTCTTACCACCATTAAATATTGTGTGATATAATAATGTATTTCTCTCACCCTAACGTTTTGTTTTTAGGTGAGTTTAGATGAACATCCTTGAATATTATACAACACTGAAAGTTTTGTTGTAAAATAATTGTTGATTAACAATAAAGCGATAACTTCGTACAAACATAAAAGGGAAACTTTCTGGAGAACCGAAAAATAAAATGTAGGATGTTTTTACCCGGCGGTGGACCTTCCTCCAGTTTTGGAGAAACATCGATTCAGAAAACCTATCAATTATTAGTAAGTGTTTGTATTTAAGGTCCCATCAACATCTAGGAAATTAGTGACCACTATAGGAGTTAACGTTATCGTAAGGGGTGAAAGGACGAACACAAATACATCCATGTCCGAGGGACTCAAACCCGCGACCCTTCGGTCCGAGATCACTACGATACTACTGCCTTAACGATGTCGGCCACCGGCCCGACTACTAGAGGTTTGTGGAACTATTATTCGTGAACTTTCTCAATGTAGCTCTGCTCCTTCATCACCTCCACGTCTGTCCATTGCGATGACCGGGAGCGGTAGCTCAATGCATCAACTGATGTCACTGCAGCGCCTCTGACTGGGAGGTCCTAGGTTCCCACTCCCCACGGCGGCAGGATTTTCGACACTAGCTTTTCAGCTCGGTCGAATTGAGTCGCTGTCTGAAGGAGAATTCTAGCGGCCGGCTGCTCTGATCGGTAGTCAACACCAGACGAATTCCGGAGCAGTACCCTACCAAACGGGCCATGGACCGCGCGCGATTTTTCCTTCCTCTTATTGTCCTATCCTCTCCCCTTACACACACACTTAAACTAACATGCACTACACTACCATATATTCGGGAGATCGGTCGGGAGCGTAGAGCTTGTCCCGGCTGGGGCGGTGCCCCGCTGGTGGGAGAGTCCTGGTTAGGGGGAGGCCCCACTAGCCGACGGTAGGTCGGCGCCGGATCTCGCCATCCAGCGGGGGAAGATCACCGCTATCTCCCGCGAAAAAACATGCTCAACACTAACGGGACTAACGACCAAAGTAGTTGACGCGCCCGGAAACACAAAAAAAATCAATCAATCAATCCTTAGTGGTGGTCTTCGCTGTCCGCCGCTGGCAGAAATGCCCGCCCGCGCAGAGGCCAGGCACCGAGGCGGCGGCACCGGCGCCGGCGGTGGCGGTGGCGGTGGCGGTGGCGGTGGCGGTGGCGGTGGCGGTAGGGCAGGGCGCGCGCGGGCCGTGGATGCCGCCCGGCGCGCACCGCAATTATCACGCACTATCTGCGCTTTATGGCCTTTTGTTGCGAGGCCGCGCCGCGCATTAACGACGTAATGCGGCCTAATTGATTACGAAAAGCAAACCGGGCCGCGTGACCCGTGTTATTAAATGGAAGAGGGCCCGCCGAAGAGGCTGCTCGCCTGCTCGCTCACCCGCAAGCCCTCCCACTCACCCGCCCTTCCGCCCGCCTTCCCTCCCCCCGCCTGCGCTAAATACTTCCGCCATCACACCAAAGCATCGTAGTAGCTACAGATATTGTCATCTTTACGAGCTCATCCGCACAGACATCGCAGTTCATAACGCCGACCGCCTTGTGAGTATGCCAAAACCACCCTCGATACAGTCCGTAATTAATAATAATCTTCATTACTGCCATCTATTAAATCGTTCCTTAGAACTAAAAGGGCTCGTAGCATAGCGGGTAGCAGGCTGGATTTATACTACTAAATTCAAACTCGGAATTGCTCCAAGTGGAATCCGTGGTGGACAAATGGGGTTCGTGGCTGGTTTCCATGGGGTTCTCTTGTCTCCTCGTATCCTTATTCTTCCCCGTCGTTATATCGATCTATGAATTAATTCATCATCTTAAGAAGTCACTGACCTCAGGTTTTAGGACCATAAGAAAGTCGCCATTACCTTATTAACGATCACCGTAATTTTGACCGTTATTTGAAATTGGCCACCCGCAACCACTGCAATCACTCCCACCTTCTCCAACATCGCCCTCGCCACAAACACGGCCCCGCCGCGGTCCCGTACCGCGCGCGCCTCGCTTCGGCCGATGCTAATGCGCTTCGCGGAAGAGCGAGGTCGGCGCTGTGGGAACCGCGGGCCCCGCCTTCCGCCAGGCGGCGCGGGGGGGCGCCTCGGAATATTGTGTTCCCGCCGCCGGTAAACAGTATAGTATTACTACCTTTTTGTGTTTTCTCGTGGGGAGATGCAGTCGCTGATGCCCCGCCGGGCCTGGCCGGGCCGCGGCCCGCCGCTCGCGCGCTTTTGGGGCGATTCGAGGAGCGTGACCGGCATCGCGGGGCGGGCGGGCGCGAGGAGAATCCCAAAAGGCCACGGGACGAGTTATGGGGCGAAATGAGGAGCCCGCTTTGAATTTCCCGCCTCCTCGCCTCCGGCTTACGACGGTAGCGCACGCGAGGGCTGCGTTGTTTAGGAGTGACAGCCGGGAATGGCTTCGGGTGTTGTGGCTGTGGAAACTTTCAGCCGGTAATTACAAGTGGACGGTCTGTGGCAGGTCAGAGTACCCATGTTGCTTCGTGTGTATAATGAGAATGAGCATGTCTAGTGACTGGATGGGATAGAAAATACGTTTTATGAGGTGTCTGGTGTCTGTTGCTTCTGGTGAAGGTGGAGGCTTGAGTTCAAGTTCTCAAAAGAAGTTATCACTCAAAATGTCATGAAAATAAATAAATTTGCAAATCATTATGGTTCTAAACGGACATCGATAAATAATATGCTTCTTTGGAAATTTTTATTTTACCAGAATGTTTAAAGAAGAGAGAAATGACTTGAGAATTTCACAGGAATATTGAACACCAAAGCAGAAGTTTACGTCAGTCAAATATATTTATTAGAGTGCATACATTGACAAAAAGTATTCTGAAATCAGTTCAGTCATCAGTTCTATTCTAGAAGAATGTGACAGTAGCACATCGTTTCAGGATGTGACATAAGAGTGCTAAAATGTAGACTGTAGATCCATAAGAAATATATATTTTGAGGACATACGAAAAAGCAAAACTCAATACGTCGAAAAAGGTTATGTAAGCCATGAATGGCGAAGAAGAAGTTGAGGAGAAGCTTATTTAACCTAACGTATGCTGAAGTGAAAGTGCAGTTTTGTTATGAACTTAACTGGACAGCAAACTTTAAATTCAAGGGAACTGAGCAATGCAAATACATAACAAATTAAATTTAAAAACATTTAAATACATTAAAAATGCATTTAAATAAGGAAGTTGATGAGAGGGCTTGCGTGGGGCGTACGATACGCTTATTGGTTGAATTAAAGTGTCGGGGATGAATGGTTATGGAGCTGAGATGAAATATGCTACAAATAAGCCATTATCCCACATTGTTACGTGAAATGTAGCATTTTAAACTCTGATACCTGAAATGGACATTCGGCAGGCAACCCTCTCCTACCATCCATCCAAGGATATAAGTGGTATGACAAAGATGACGGTTAGCCAAACTTGCATCACTCCCTTGGTGAAGTTTCCTTTTTCTTGTTCGTGTGGGATGGACTCTTCCATGCAAGGAACCCCTATTGGTGAAGACATGATAAAATTAACTGTGATCACACCGTGTTTCATTATTAAACTACACCAAAGGTTACGGCAGACTCGCTTCATTACAGGAGAGCATATCGGGCAAATCGAGGACAACACGGCAGGATCATTCATCATACTAATGAATCCCTGTTTACGATTTCTATCTACTGTTAAATGATAAGTGTTACAAGGACGAACTCCCACTGTCTTGGAAACACCCTTCAATGCGAAAACTCTCTCCAACAGAAAAATTCTAGTTTTTGGTGCTGGTGGATGTTGACATATTGGACAAACAAATGAACGTCTTCGTTGTACGGAAACTACTTTCGTATTTCATTCCAGGGTCAAAGTTGAAAACTTTCTCACTTTCATTTTCATAACTTTTAGTAAAATACGCGTGACTGAGTCGCGTTACACCACGAGTGCTAGAGTTGTAAGAACATCCGTAAATTCATAACAAGTAAAGCTATTTAGGTTGTTAGCCCATAATAATCATTTTGACATTTCCATTTCTAGAATAACTCGTTGAGAGGTTCTTTATTACGGAACGTATCGTCTGGGTGTAACTAACCATTTTCGTAATCGACCCATCATGAAACCTCCCTTTGCAGGAACGCGCGTAGCGTCGGCTGCGCTCTTGATGGAGCAGTGCGGGGACGTGTGGGTGGGCGGCGGGCCGGACCGCGCCGCGCCGCGCCGCGCAACACCGCGCACCTGGCGGATTGATCTGGAACTAGAGTTAACGACGCTGGACCGCGGGCCGCGTGAATTACCGCCGCCAGCCCTAACAGGAAGAGTCCGACGCCGAGGTCGCCGGTTCTCGCCTTTGTAATGACGCGGCGGCGGAGGCGGAGGCGGCGGCGGAGGCGGAGGAGGCGAGGCGGAGGCGGGAGGCGGCGGTGGCGGTGGCGGAGGAGGCGGAGGCGGAGGCGGTGGCGGCGGCGGAGGCGGTGGCGGCGGAGGCGGCGGAGGCGGCGGAGGCGGCGGCGGAGGCGGCGGCGGAGGCGGCGGAGGCGGCGGAGGCGGCGGCGGAGGCGGCGGAGGCGGAGGAGGCGGCGGAGGCGGCGGAGGCGGCGGAGGCGGAGGCGGCGGAGGCGGCGGAGGCGGCGGAGGCGGCGGAGGCGGCGGAGGCGGCGGAGGCGGCGGAGGAGGCGGCGGAGGCGGAGGAGGCGGAGGCGGAGGCGGCGGAGGCGGAGGCGGAGGCGGCGGAGGCGGCGGAGGCGGCGGCGGAGGCGGCGGAGGCGGAGGCGGAGGCGGAGGAGGCGGAGGCGGCGGAGGCGGCGGAGGCGGCGGAGGCGGCGGAGGCGGCGGAGGCGGCGGAGGCGGCGGAGGCGGAGGCGGAGGCGGCGGAGGCGGAGGCGGAGGCGGAGGCGGGAGGGCGACGGAGGCGGCGGCGGAGGCGGCGGTGTGGCGGCGGCGAGGGTTATGAGGGAGGTTGCGGCGCAATCGAAGACGCGATGGATGATAGACGTGAAGGAGATGGGAAAGTAGGCGAGGAAGGCGGAAGAGAAATTGAATGAGGGAGATGTGGGAGTAGGAAGATAGAAAAGATAGAAGAGGAAGAATTTGAACTCACGGAGAAATAATAAAGCGAGAGAAAGAAATGAACACCTACGACGAAGAAAATCAGCAAAGAAATGAGGGAAGAGGGAATACAGTGTGGTCTAAATTCAGATGCAGAGAGCAGTACTCAGAGACGTTACGACCAAGGAATCTACGAGACAGAAATGACTATATTTTGAGATCATTGGAATAACTTATATAATGACATAATATATACAAATATGTTAGTTTTATCTATTTTTCATCATCTACTTTTAGTTTCTCAAATACAGTGGAACCTTCCTCTTTCAGATAGTGATATCCGATAATTATATTTTCATCATATAAGAAATTTCGTTGATTCCCGTCACTCGTCTCTATACCGTTGGGTGTCTCAAACCTGTATGATTTGATAAGTTGGACAAGTCTGATTTTTTCACATTCATTTCAGAGAGAAGAGAAAATTCGAGGTTTCATTGTAAAGGTACTTATAAAACACAACTTGAAAATACCATTATCTATATCTGTTTCTATGCTCTATTTCACTGACCCTTCTTGCAATTTTGAGTGGTTGACTGAGCAAGGACTGTCATGCTCGAGTTCGATCCAAGATTACGCCCCACACCCATAAGGGCCGCATCCCCTCTCAGCCTGAAGGAACCACGTGAGGAAGCCGTCTCAAGCCAGGTTTAAGAGTGGGTGGTTGTGCGAATAAGGGCTGGAGGGCCTACAGAAGGGCGCGCCGCAGCTTCGAAGCGAGGCCGTGGGGGTGAGGGGGGGGGGCGCTGGGCGGGCCCGCGCGAGATGGATGGATGGCGGCGGGGTTAGGGGCCGCCAGGGCGGGGCCGCGGCCGCGCTGGCGCACGTGGGAGGCGAAGGTCGGTCCGCCGCCTTCGCCCACGGCCGCCCCGCCCCGCACCGCCCCGCCCCGCCCCGCCACGCTCCGCTCCGCGATGGGAAACGGAAGATGGGACGCCGCGCCGTGCTACGACGAGAAAGCGGGTGATGTATGGGGTCCACAGCAATCCACGCGTGCTGGCTTTGCGAAGGCGGGTGATGGATCACCCTCATTTGTATCAGACGTATTTGTAAAATTTGATTGCATCCTCGAAATTTTATGACATGTTGCAGTGCAAGTTTCTTAATGTATACAAAGCTCGGGGAACAGTCAAGTTTTGTGAACTTGAGTAGTGTTCGCCGTATCTCCTTTGTCATTTGTTTTACACGCATAACTCTTTCAGCAATTAGTTCATATCATTGTAAAATAATAAACGACGCTTGTGGGTGATTTGATCAAAACACTTTAAATGGATTTGTGTGTTCAAAGGCACAGATGTGGGAGTTTGACAGGTTATGATGATAGGGCGATTTGGGCAGCTTGGTACATCAGAACGCTAGTATGTGACGCGGCTTCAATCTAATCGGCTTGCTGCCGGGAACACGCTATACTTTGTCATTATCAGAAGTTTGTCTCTGCGGAAAATCAGGTTTCAGTTGTTTTTCCTTTGTGCGGAAATGGAATAAAAAATAAAATAATGTTTTACGCATATTTAAAACAATTTTGAAGGTGATTATTTAACGTCTTTTACTACAGTCCCGAAATGAACCTTTTCACCGACCAAAATCTTCAAGAATTTACCCGAATTAAGTTAAATCCTCGAATCCTTTAATCGTTATTAAACTCAGAACTCTACATTTTTATTTCCCTCATCCCTAGAATTTAATTCATAAGAATTTCAAGTCTAGACTGTGACAGCAAGATATTTTAGTATGCTGATCCTAACAGTTGAAGGAAGTCTTTCATCAACTACCAATCAATACAAAATTCTCTAACGTTTACAATACATCGAAGACGATTTAAGTTTCACCTTTTTCACCACAAGTATCACCTTTTTCACATGATTTCAAGCGTATCGGACACTGGGAGGACGACATGGGGCTACTACGGGTAGTCCGCCTTCCATCGGGGGCGAGTGGTTTCTCTGCGCACTGTACTAGAGAATAAGACCGCATCAATCGTGAGAAAGACTCCACGCCCGCTGCCTTGTTAGGGATACGCCGGATCGAAAATTTATAATTGTAATTGTCAAAGTTAATGGTCGTGTCAAACGATATAAATTTTGCTGGAGTACCTTTGTCGAGGGAACCGTTATCTGAATCCTTTGTCTTAACATTTTGTATTGTTCCTAAGAGCAAACCTTATAGCAAGCTTTAATTTAAAATGTCATACAAAGGCAAGATATCTAGGCAGAAGGAACATTTTATTTATTTTTTCTATATCTTTCTATTTCCTTTAGAAATTACTTCGAGGACATCTAATTTCTGAGATGAAAAATAGGTTCTTTAGTTCGACTCCTATTCTCTTTAGTTCCTTCTCTTTTCAGTAAGATTAAAGTTCAGAATGTATAACAGAGTCCAGACCTTAATTAACCTTTGTTTTAAAACTAATTTTTTATATTTTTTCATCAAGAATGAAATATCCCATTTGCGTTTTCGTTTCTGCTTTCGATTCTGAAATTATGGCATTCTAACAGTTTCTATTTCGAAACGAAACCACTTTCTGATCCGATTATTTTCGTGAAAGACTTTATTACAGATTTATTACTAAAGACAAAATTTTTCTGCAAGATTGTTACTTCACCAAAGTTGGGACTTCTCATGCCCAACGTTCTGAAACGGAAACTTCGTTTTGTCAAGTAACGTCTATTCGTTTTGATACTAGGGGCGGATCCTTTCATTTTGGAGGGGTCCATCGTAGATTTTTGTTAAACAATATATATTTATTATTATATTGTAAATTATTTTTGTAGTGTAAATACAATATTGTAAAATATTATTTTTTAAACAATCACATAATTCTAATGTAAATAAATATTTAAATCAATTTCGCCAAATAAAAGAAAGAACAAACGAAAACTGTAGGCCTTTTGGAGAGGGTCATGCCTCCCATCCCCCCCCCCTGGATTCACCCCTATTTGATACAGAACGAACAACGACGCGTTCCAAGGTTCTCATTTTATTTTGAGCATGCCACAATAAAATGCAAATTTTTCGTGGTCGCTGTACCATACGATTCATTTGGTTACCGTTCGTTGGTTTTGTGTAATTGGATAGCAGGAAAAAAGCGTTACCTTCTCTCAATGCCCAAACGACTAGGAGTAACGAAATAGCCTCATCTTCAAAAATAGAATGTAACTGTTTATTGTTACATACATATTATGTATCACATACAATTAGATTTTTAATGGTCTGTGGAATATAAAGGAGGATAGCATTAGTATGAGAATTCACCGAGAACAGATGCTGCAGCGCTCACGAATGTGGATTACGCCCCCGCTACTACATCACTAACGCGCGTCCTCGCATGCTAAGGGGCTGGCGCGGCGCGGGCGTGCGGAGAATGACGACGAAAATGCACTACCTTCGGTGATACTCAGGCGGATGTAATAAATAAGAACGGGGCTATGCACCGACTTTTTACAAAGACGCTTTATAAATAATGTAGATTCCCTCTCCTACCGCACCATCACCTTGCTGCGCTCGAGCTCTTCTTTTTGTGAACCTCCGGGCAGCCAGGGAGTCCATTATGATCCACGTGGCAACATTGTATAACGAGATTAAAAACGTCCCGCTCGGAATACATTACGTGACGTCACGAGTCGTTTTATGTGTGTGTGTGTGTGAGCGTGCGGTCGGGCGAGCGTGTGCGTGCGGCCCACGCGTCCATGGGCGCGTGCGTGCGTGCACGCGTGCGTGGGCGCGCGTCTGCGAGTGACGTGCCGAGCGGGCCGGGCAGGGCCGGGCCGGGAGCGGCTACCTGACCGGGCGCGCGCCTGCTGCTTGTCGCGCGTGTCGCTGGCGGCGGCCCGCGCCTGCCGCCTGCCGCCTGCCGCCTGCCTGGCCCCGGCCACCGCGCCCAGTCGGCACCGCGCACCGGGCCCGTGGCGCCCGCGGCGCCTGCAATCCCAATTCCCAGTCGCTTTCTTTTGTTCCTGCCCGGTCAGGTAGTGTGGAGAGCAGTTTCTACATTGCGATTCCCATGATTGGATTTCTCAGATCTAGTGATTGATTGATTTGTGATGCCGGGCGTGTCAGCTGCGAAGGTCGTAAGTATACTGCTCGTGTTTTCCTCGGGAGGTGCCGGCGATCCCCCGCTGGATGGCGAGATCCGGCGCCGACCTACCCGTCGGCTAGCGGGGTTTCTCTAATCAGGTATCTCCTACCAGCGGGAGCAAGCTCTAAGCTTCCGACTGGTCTCCCGGCATGTGTGGTAGTGTTGTGCATGTAAGTGTGTGTGTAAGTAAAGGGTGTGGATAGAACAAGGAAGGGGTACGAAAGATCGCATGCGCGTTTGCTAAGATATTGCTACTGTCAGGGCACGGCTGGACATCACATGATGTCCTGAGCCACCCAAGAAGGTGGCAATATTCCATTACTAATTCGCTTCCTTACTTAAATTGTATTGACAGAATGTTGAGAATATTAAAATAAGATTTATTTAATAACTTATTTTTATTTATTTATTCGAGTTTAAAGACAACTGCTGAAGTCATTTAGGCCAAAAATTGTCTACTGGGAAAATATTACGATAATGATTTGGTGAGTGACGATAGTGCAATGAAGGAAGGAACGGCTGGAGAAATGGCAAAACCTCCAGAAACCCTTCAGGGTTCGCTTTAACCACAAAAAATACATATGGATCATGTGGAAGTCGAACCTGGGACCCAGAAATGGAAGATGAATGCGCAAAACATTACTACAACTATTCTCAACAACTGATTCATTTGAAGCAAGTTAAATGTTAATTTAAATGTCGGATAGAAATAGTCCATAACATTTTTTAAAAAATTTTCTACGGTAACTAAAAACAATTTTCTTTTTGTAATGTTCTTTTATTGACAAAATAGTAAATGATCATACTACAACTCCTACTCCGCTTATTCTGCGTACACATCCTCAAAATCGACAGTGGCACATCTAAATTCTCATTTCGTTATCATTTTAACAACGGAATAAGTAACAACTATTCAGAATTTTGTCTTTGAAAACTTGTTCTTGGCATCTACTTTTTGGAAGCCAAACGAAATTAAATAAAAAACTCTTAGCATTTCTTGCTCTGTTTTTTCCCCCCTTTACTGACGACAGTCGTCAGGAGACTTCAATGAGGGAAGAGAACAATATCCTGGCGTGTGACTTAATTTAAATTGGGTACGATTCAGAATACATTTTATCTGCGATAGAGTCGCTTTCGAAACAGTTTCCGAAGAACTCGTTAGATTTATTTCTAGAAAGAAAATTATTAGAAAGCAGGAAATAAAAAGAGCAGAAAAATTTTTAAGTCTTTTTTTTGCTGCTTGGGTTTTTCCTTGTTGTTGTTGTTGTTGTTGTTGTTGTTGTTGTTGTTGTTGTTGTTGTTGTTGTACTGGTATTAGTTTGTATAACCCGACCAATCGAAGTGTACGAATGGCGAGGCACTGTCTGGGGGTAGCTCTGCGCTTTATTTTGCTTCGGAGAAAAAGAGAGAGTTATTGGTATACTCAGTGCAACTGAAAATTGGAGCATTGATCTAGACCAAGGTGCCGCATATATATATGCACCTCTTGTAATGCCAGTAATGTTCAACGAAATCCGTGTCAGTCCATTTAAAATCTCGGGGAAACACCGACGCGTTCGATAATTATATTAATAAATATCATAACGATATGGACGAAAGTATATTGAATCCCTAAAAGTAACCACATATTCCAGTCACGTTACACAACAAATTTTACGCTTTTTTACGCAAATTTTACACAAATTTTACGCAAATTTTACGCAAATTTTTATTTTAAAAAGACTGAAAATGCACTCGATCAATTCATTTTATATGCACTTTATATGTTCTGCTTAATTTGAGTAATATCCATCAATCAAGTTGTATTCAACAGAGCGGTGAATTCTTTTCTGGTCCAAACGTTGCTTCTATTTCTGAAAATAAAACATGTCCAACAAATAAATTTCTGTGAAGTTGGCGAGGAATACACACAACCATAGGAATTCCTTAAACTATATCTTATTGAAAGTAAGGTTGTAGTTCTTTTCCGGAATTTTTAACTTTAGTACCAGATACTGAGAGAGATGCAATAGGGTGTCTGAAATTTAAAACATCCTTACCTTCTATCGTCAAAATGTAGTTTCTAATAAAATACATACTACATCATACTCGGGATTCATATTTGAAACACCACAGCACTAATAAAGAAGCAGAATACGAACGAATTTCATACTGGAAGGCGAATTGCATATGTTTGACCTCTTCTTCACCCGCACGACAGCAGCGGCATGGAGTCCATGCCGCTGTTGTTATTACGGTTCGAGGTCATAGCACTGTCACAGAAACCGCGCCCCGGAGGTTGAGATGCGTTAAAAGGCGGTCTACTTCATTTTAACGGCCAGCGTGATCAGCTAACGCCTTCGAAAACTGCCCAGTAGAGTTCACACACGTACCATTCAAAAATACACTTTCTAAAAATATAATTCCGTCTTCACTGATGCCACTTCAAGATTCAAAAGGGAGTCACATTGCTGTTTCGAAGAGACATCATCTCAATTAAAAGAAATTCGTTGCCATCATTCCAGATGTCCATATGGAACCATGACTACAAAGAAAAAATGTTTCCTTACACTTTAAGTGCCAAAATAAATTTTAGTGTTAGATTAAAAATGTGATTCATTTTAATTATTAA
This sequence comes from Teleogryllus occipitalis, assembly GCA_011170035.1. NCBI lineage: Eukaryota > Metazoa > Arthropoda > Insecta > Orthoptera > Gryllidae > Teleogryllus > Teleogryllus occipitalis. The sequence goes on along the minus strand of BLKR01005655.1, from coordinate 16,156 downwards.
TTTTTTACAATAATTCATTTTAAATTTGTTTTTTATTATTTACCTCCCTTTTTGCACCTCTACATTAGCTAAAATATACGCCTTTTTGCCTGCTTATTTTAGGCGCGAACAAATGCGTGAACTTCCGCGCTCTACTCATAAGAATGAAACTAATCTAACCCTCTCCAATTATAAGGTTAGGTAGGTTTCATTTAAATAGTTCATTTACTATACTTTAATTATGCATTAACAAAATATATTTCCTGACAAATAATGTTAATAAGGACGTTAGAAACGGCTATCTTTTTTTATTGAGGTATGAGAATTGTTATGACTGTAACGTTCATCCAAACGGTGGTTAGTTGGCTATTTCAGAACTGATCAAAACTGGTTATTTCAGAACATAATTTTCAATATTCTCCAAACGTTTTGAAAGGTCTAAATGACAGTTTGGAAAATCGGCGATCATATTTTTATGGCGTTTTATGTACTTCGCCGTTTTCTGCATCACGTAAAACTACCAGCAATTTCGTGTATATTATTATGCAAAGAGGGAAAACGCGAGGTGAGCGGAGAATAACCTGAACATCGTTCCCATATCAGTAGGAATAACTTCGACCCGCGAAATGAGTCACGATTCGCAGAACAATTGTACCCTCTTTGCCATTTTACTTTTGAAACGTTGCGGTTGCCGGATAAGAGGCATATATATGTGCGATGGTGCCCCTACAAAAGCGCGTGGACAAAAAAAAAAAAAAAAAAAAAACAAAAAAAAAAAAAAAACACGAAACCGTAAAATAACTCAGTGGATTGGAGAAGCGAAAGAAAACCTCTAGATATCATGGAAAGGACTGAACGTTATAGATTCAAATATCTAATCGACAATAATCAAATAGTAAGAAAAATTATAACGAACCTGTTTGGACTGATTAAAGAGTCGGGAACAGAAAATATGATAATCGCAAAGAAAAATATAAATACGTAATAGAGATATCATATTTACATATTAAACGTTCGAGTATACTTCGTGGTCCATGCACGTAATCTTATTCTTGAGTCGGCGCAACGAATGCTGCCTAAACGCGCCTGTAGGGAGCGATGCTTTTTTTTATCGACTTTCGTTCTCTCTCTTGCGTAAGCCTACGATAATTATTTTGGCAATTCGAATTCTGTGGAGTCCCGCAAATGCTCGTTGTTTCGCGTTCCGAAGTGCACACCCAAGGCGGAGGAGAAGAACCGGATTTCGCTGGATAATCTCCGTTCCAGAGTTGAAGTAAATGGATTTGTGAAATGTCCTAATGATTGCCTTGTTTGAGAAGTAATGTATAAGAACTGGATGACTTCACGGAAAAAGAAGAAAATGATGTAATCGTTTATCTTTGTGGTTACAGTTCGACGACGTCTATCGTTTGCGGATTGGCTTCTGATTTGGTTTTGCTCCTACCTGCTGCCCAACATTACACAATGCGTATAGAATATGTCAACGTAGCAGATTGAGTTCGAATGCCCGACACCCATAGTAAACTGCATCCATAGCTATGTTTACTTGCGCCATGTGAAATTTTCGAATTTTTTTTTTTTCGTGTGTGCGAGTTAAACCAGGCACCTGATATTAAATTTAGGGAGTTACATGGACCTTTACAAAAAAATAAATAATTTATTGATAATATATTATTCATTCAAAATACTACATTGTCCAATTCTCATTACGACAGAATTGGTAAGTAAGATTAAAAAATAAATCAAGTGAATTCATCTCATGTTGTGAAAATTGAGAGAACTAATTTACTAAACAATTAAAATGAATTAAAGTGGGGATAAAGAAAACATTTTCGGGGGTATTCAGACTGCATCATTGTTCATTTGCTTCTGAGGGAACAATTCTCTGGCTTTGAACACTTCTAACAATTTCAAAATAAATTTTATTTTTCTTAAATAATACGTGCAATTTTAAAAAACATACTTTGCCCACTTCAATTTTTTACATGCATACTTTTTCATGTTCAGATGTTCAATAGTTCACAATTTCAATGAAATGAGAGTTGATGTAAAAGGAGGGAATTCGCAATGAAATGTATCTCTCATAGATTCCAATATCTGGGTAAATGGATTATTACACCTAGCGAACAAGAAAGGGTTGACACGCACGAATTGTTATCAGAACTTCCGTGATAAGACTACTAACTGTCATGCTATGTGGTAACTTTTCCTGGAATATGCATGCTCTTCCTATTTCCTTATGAGCATTTTTATCCTTTCCTACAACTGAGTGATTGCGTAGAATTGTTATTTACAAACTTATTTATCCCTTAAAATTGATTTTCCTAATTTTCCTTTTATTATGCATTTTATTAAGATTCCAACTGGAATATTACTTTGTCAACGTTTTCGTACTACTTTGAATTCGTCACTGAACTATAATCCTAACTGATGTGCCATTAAGATTATCAAAAGTCGTCCAGCGGCACATCAGTGTCCCGCGAAAATAACTTTTATAGAGAACATGGAAGCAAGGAAAATAAGTGTCTTGTTTAAAATGTTTAATAACATTATTTATCAACCAAGAGACTCTATGAATGCACGATTATATTGTTAACTGACCTATTAAAATTGTTCTTTCAATAATTAAATTTTTATAATTTAATGTAGGTTTTTTGATTTTTGCACAGGAGTTCAATTCGGGGTGGGATAGTTGAAAAACACACCCATAATATTTCATCTACTGAAACAATCACTCATATTAATTTTTAATTGGAGTCAATACTGAAAATTCTCGCGCGCGATAATTCCTTCCTCTTCCTTGACCTATTCTCACCCCTTAAACACACACTTTAACATGCACTATACAACCACATATGCCGAAAAACTGGTCGGGGACTTAGAACTTGTCCCGGCTGGGGCGGTGCCCCTCTGGTGGAAGATACCTGGTTGTGGAAAACCCCGTTAGCTGACGGTAGGTCGGCGCCGGATCTGGCCATCCAGCGGGGGAAGACAATCGGCCCCTCCCGAGCTAAAAACACGCACTACACTTACGGGACTAATGACCACAGTAGTTGACGTGTCCGTAATCAGTAAACACTCAATCGCCCCAGGATCCGATGTGTAGGTCGGCACCGGATCGCACCATCCAGTTGGGAAAAAACACAGTCACCCCCGGGATATACCATTCATTACACATACGGGAGCAATGACCACAATCCTGGAAACACGAAAAAACAAACCAATCAACGAAAGAATGAGCCTCGAGTCAGAAAGGTATGGCGTCCCTGCAAAGTATATATTGCTAATTGAAAGATTTGAAATCTTTTAATTTATATCGGAAATTATAGACATTTTAATTTTCCAAAAATAAAGCATTCATCTTGTATTGTTGATGTTGTTTAAAGTTTCATCATGTTGAGAATTGTTGAGAATGGTTTACGACAGTAAAATAGAAAAACATAAAATTTCATGCAATATTAGAAAGGTGGTTGATTCCAAAATCTTTATTTCAGTTTCATTCTCATGTCGGTTCGAGTACGACAATGTTTACGGAATTGTTCTTCGAAACTTTTAAATTATTTCAAAAATACTTGTTTTTAGACGATAGTGAGAAAGTTACTTTCTCGTTATCGGGACTATCATCCTAGCCAGCGACAAAAACTCCCTTCAACATTTGACTCCATTCACATTTTATACTTTTTAAAGCGTTTCGCGCTCCCTCGTAAAACGTTGCGTGATTACTTAAAAAATATGCACGTTGCTGTGAGAAAACTCCTGACGAGCGGTTCTCAATATTTGTGCCATTTTATAAATCCTTTGTTTGCCAACGTTTAACAACGAACAATCTATTTCCTATGCAAGAGATTTTGAACAGAGAACATTTCATTTCTGTTCTCGCGGTCATCTCAGATCGAAATGATTTTGTACGGGGGTGAAAAATATCTGTACCGTATCGGTCAGTGAATCACTTGTGAGGTCAGGTAAATAGGATAGTGACCGATATTCTTGGTAAGGATATTACCAAATATGCATTCAAAATAACCGGTCTTCGTAATTACTTCCCATAAGAGTATGTTAATTACCGACTCAGCGTTGAAACTGTGTTAAATTCAGATTCAAATAGTCCCAATATGCTAAGTGAACTTCTTAACCAACTTTGATTTTCCTTGAAATATAGATTCGTTAAAATATGTTTGTGAAAATCTTTTCTTGGGCTAAGAATTTTTGATGGCTGGATTGTCCACTTCTTTTACGGAGGTGTACCTCTTTCTTCCCTTGATGCACCTTTTCATGGAAAATAAGCAGAAATGTTTATAGAGCTCTTTGTTTCATTCCTAATATTATTATATATCAATATTCACGCTAAATTATTGAATTCCAAAGTTTCCTAAACATTTGATGAAAGATTTTAACGTTCTATATTTCGATCGCTAAACCGACAATTACGTTATGTGGATCATTTAATGTATTCAATTCATTACTTACTCACAAATATTACTGTTCATTTCTTTTACGTATACTGTATCTCCTGAATGTGATAAATGTTTTTAAAGGAAAGTGTATGGAAGTGAGAATTTTAGAGAACATTTATGGATGAGTTTCCAATAATATTTCCAAAGCATTTTTAATACACGCACAGGAGATTCTTATCCTCCCCTTCTTATTGAGCATGCTACTCATAGAAAATTCGCAGTTATCACAACGGAAGACGCCGCTCTGCCCTGCTCGAAGTATATCCCAATAGGTGCCCCCGCAGCCAATCAGGCCTGCAGAACTGTGGAGGAAGCAGGAAGAAATCTCCAAATTTGTCCGCGCCCGTAGGCGAACCGTGCGTACTGGTACGAAGCTACGATGGATGGCTACCAGCTCCACGAACAAGTTTCTCCGACGGTTTCCTTGCTTACCTCGAAAAACAAATTCACAAATACTATGCATTGGCCTCATGCAGACGAAAAATCGACTGAAATTGCGTTGACACCAAGATCCAAAAGATTTGAAAGCGTGAAATAAAACGGAAAATTCATCTTGCATCTTTTGTAGTTGTATCCGTTTTTACCCAAACGCCAGCAGAAAAACACAGTTATATTCCTGGAAGCAATTCATGTGCTTTATAAAATACCTATCCTCAGTGTTTTCTGTAATGTTTATTATTTGTATGATGACGCTTATGTTTATATACTTGTATTATTTGTTAATATCATTCTATTATTATTAATGTAATTAATATATTGTTTCTTTACAAGCAATCATGTGTATCATTGTAGGGATGGTGTGCCTGAGATACTTCATAATACGCTTCTACTAGTTCTTGGAGATACACCCAATTTATCAAGCTTTTAGTTCGTGTTATTTTTAGGGCATACGAGGTCACATAAAACTCATGCTACATGAACGTGTTATTTATGAAAATTGTATTTTCATTATATTTCAAACGAAAAGCAAGAAAAATGATATTTTACTGAATAATGTCACATGCATGCTTAATGCTTAAATGTTGTGAAATAAGTTTCAATTCGATTTAAGAGAAGAAAAAGTATTTAACATTTAAATGGATAACAGTTAAAATTGTTGTCCTGTTGATGAGGCATGAGGCGACCTTGGTTCGATGGCCGAGCCTGTAAGATCACCCCTTGCGAAAACCAACAGTTGAAGAAGTCGAAATCATAATAACGCGACCGGGAGAGATGGCTCAGGGTATCAACTGATGTCACTGCAGCGCCTGTGATCGGGAGGTCCTAGATTCAAGTCCTGACGGTGGCAGGATTTTCGGCACTAGCTTCTCAACTAGGTCGAATTCAGTCGCTGTTTGGAGGAGAAATCTAGCTTCCGGTTGCTTTGATTGGTAGTTTTCCGTGGTTTCTCCAATCAGTATCAGACAAATGCCGGAGCAGTACCCTAGTAAAAGGGTCACGGCGAGATCGCAATCTTTCCTTCCTTCTCCTCGTCATGTCCTTACCCCTTACTTACACACACTTACACTAACATGCACTACATTACCACACATGTCGGTAGACCGGTCGGGAGCTTAGAGCTCGTCCGGCTGGGGCGGTACGCTGCTGGTGGGAGGTACTTGGTTGGGGAAAAACCAGCTAGCTGACGGTAGGTCGGTGTCGGATCTCGTCATATAGCGGGAGAAAATCGCCATTTTCTGAAGAAAAAAACATGCACTACGCTTACGGGACTAATGGCCTTAGCATTTGACGCGCCCGTAATGACCAACAATCAACCAAAAGTTAACAGTAATCTGTTAGCTCAAGCACATTTTAACTTATGATTGTCGTGAATACAGATGTGTAGAATACAAAGGATTATGAAATTCATAGCAGAAGAATTGACATGGCATGTGTTGAGGCATGAGACTGATGACCTTCCTTGGACGCCCCGCCCAAGAGCACCCCTTGCGGAACCCCATCGGCTGAAGATGCTCAAACCCGTTCTGTTGCATTGGGGGGTGGGGGGCGGGGCGGCGCGAGCAAGGAGGCGAAGTGTCCAATTTCGCGAGTGGGCGTTGGCCGGTGGGCGGGCGGCGCGTGGCAGCGCGTGGCGGGGCGGGGGCGGGGCGGCGGCGGCGCCGGCGCCGACCGGTAGGCCGAGCGGCGAGGTCGTTGGCTGCGGCCGCCGTGCCCACGCCTCGAGCCAATACCCTGCGTTCGATCCCAAGCGGCACCTCCGCGGCCTCCTTTCCACGCAGTGCGGGAGCTGGTCGCCGAGGGAATGGCTGATCTCGGGGTCGCCTTTGTTTGAACACACACATCCTCGTGCTTCTCAACTTCATAATTTTTTAAAAACACCCATGATTATTGTGTTAAATGTACTGCCTTTTAAGTGCGCTATTGGTACGAAATACAGTCGACTCCGGTTATAGTGAACTTCAGGGGAAGAACATTATAGTTCACTACATCCGAGGTTCACTATATCCGATAATGTCAAAATTAAACAGAATATCTCCATAAAGATTATTTTTATTAACACAGAGATGCAGCAAAACACATTAACAGCACAAACTGAATATTTCTATATCATTTTTTCCCTAAAAAACAAATTTATTTTCAGTTGTTTTCTTCGTACTTATTATAAGTAATTTCTCTATATCTTTTAGAATTCGTGTTATATCCATAATTGATTCTACATTGACCTCTGAGTCTTAGTATCGAAATACAGTCTTGACACCTTGATGCCTCTTGCACTGTTGGAATTCAAGCTGCCTAGCGTTGGAATTTGTGACTCTGAGGTTTTATATTCTTTTCCAGGGGGGGGGGAGGAATTAATTTCCAAGACGTTGTATTTCCTACATTCACTATAGCCGAGGTTCCGGTTCACTGAAACCGAGGTTTCTTATGCTTATTTGTAATATAAGCGAAACGGGACCAGTGACTCAAGTTCACTATAACCGGAGTCGAGTGTACACTGAAAAAATAAGTTGTTGTGTTTGTCCCTAGTAATTTGTGACGAAGATCGCTTATATCCGTAGGTTTCTCTTAAGAAGCTTTGTTGAGGCAACGTGGATGGGAATTAATTTGTGTTACCCGTGGTTTCTCGGATCAACATCAGGAAAATACCGGAGTAGAAACCTAACGAAAGCCCACGGACCGCGCGTGATCTTTCGTTCCTCTTCCTTGGATTATCCTCCCCCTCCTTTCTTACGCACACTTACATGTCCTAAAACCTGCTTTATACGTACCAAACTAATTCCTTAGAAGTTCACACTCCCGGACACACGAAATAATAAAGCAATCAATCATTTGTGTTCACTCGTCTAAATTCGTTCTCAGACAAACATCGTCGACATTCTGTTCGTGTGAGTTGTCTTCTGGGGATATAATGTCTGACAATGAGATGTCTCTGCTTCATCCTGTTGTGTTACAGATACAGAAGGCTCTCTCACTTCCTGAACGTGTCGTTCGAGTCTGCGACCTTGCATAGGAATGATATCTGCTAGGAATAATCTGTATTGTCACACAAGAGTAGATGATCCACTGACAGGAAAATGATGAATTATGGCGGTAGATTTAGAGCATAGATGATTTATACTGGTGTTTCATTCCGGTCCATATCTCAATCAAATAAAAACAACAATTTATCATGAGACCTTCGACTATTGTATCAACCCTATGATTTTCTGTGTCTGTTTAGTTAATATACCAAATAATCATCGGCTGAAAATATTATAAACGCGTTAGAGATCGTAATGTATGCCTCTGATATTAAAATACACTTAGCGGGTTATTCTAATCTGCTGTATCGTTTGAAAATAGAAGCAGTTGCTGGGAATATTTGAAATATTTACTTCCGTTTTCTTGAAAGGTTCTCTATTGCCAAGATGAAAGTCACGCTACTCGTGAAAATACGAATACATTATTGTTTTGTCATACACTAAAGAATGTGACTAGACAATTAACAAATGTTCGATATTTTGTGCATTTATGAAGCAATGTAGAACCTGATTTAAAAGGAGATAAATTAGAGATGTTGAAGTGTCAAATGCCAAGCTTTTTAAATGAAGTACATTTTCGCGAACATTCAATTAACTTTATTGCCAATCTAAACATGAGTTTTTGTTTTTATTTTATGATCATATCCTTCAGCAAAATGAATGATAATGTGTAATAATAATAATAATAATAATAATAATAATAATAATAATAATAATAATAATAATAATAATAATCTTAATAATCTTAATAATCTGCCAGCAAAGTTTGGTTTATCGATTTTGCAGTTATCAATACCAGCAACATGATGACAACATGTCAGGCAAAAATCGATGAATACCGAGAACTGGCATATGCAGTGAGAGAACAATGGCATGTTGCAGACGTCGAAACTGTTCCAATTGTCCTATCAGCAATTGGAGTCGTACCAAAACTTCTTAGCAGATCGTTACACGACCTAGGTATCGACTAGAGTATTATCATCGCTCTTCAAAATGCAGTCATCAGTACGTGCTCATTGGTCAGGAAGTTCATGTGAGGACATGTGAAATTCTGAAGTTTTAAAATGTAGCTTTTATTTTGTAATATTAAGTTTGCTATTTTATATTGCATTATATTAATTATAGAAAATTGTAATGGTTAAAAAAAATTACTATGCTTTAATGTTGTATCTGTGTGGTAGCAATTTGTGTGAAAATGGAATAATAATAATAATAATAATAATAATAATAATAATAATAATAATAATAATAATAACGAATGCAATGAAATAATGCAAGATTTTATGACACAGCGTAGTTGTGATGATAAATGAATATGAAAATGCAACATATTTTCGTACATGGGCATGGAGACCCACATACGTCGCCGCTGCTCTGACACTATACATTCTACACTCGCTACATGGTGCATCACAACCGCTACTTCGCCGAATTTACTTCTGCCTCTGCCCCACCTCTCCTCTAACGCCAGCATCGCATCAGCCTATTCCACTGCCATCACGTCTACCACTGCAACAATAGCTCTTCGTATGGTACACGGCGCTCGTCTCGAACCATGCTCCACGACGCAGCCACCAATGCTAAGATCTCAGCGGCACCCATCGCCTCTACCTCTGACCGGGAGGTCCTAGGTTCGAGTACCGACGGCGGCAGGATTTTCGACACTAGCTTTTCAGATAGGTCGAATTCAGTCGCTGTCTGGAGGAGAATTCTAGCGGCTGGCTGCTCTGATCGTTAGTTTTCCGTGGTTTCTCCATTCAACACCAGACAAATGATGGAGCAGTATCCTAACAAACGGGTCACGGACCGCGCGCGATCTTTACTACCTCTTCCTCGTCCTACCCTCTCCCCTTACACACAAACTTACACTAACATGCACTACACTACCACATATTCCGAGAGACCGGTCGGGAGCTTAGTGTTAGTCCCGGCTGGGGCGGTGCCCCGCTGGTGGGAGAGTCCTGGTTGCGGGAAAACCCCACTAGCCGACGGTAGGTCGGCGCCGGATCTCGCCATCCCGCGAGGGAAAATCACTGCATCCTCCCGAGGAAAACATGCACTACACGTACGGGACTAATGACCAGAGCTGTTGACACGCTCGGAATCACTAACCAACCAACCACCCCATCTGCTTCCGCCTCTGCCCCGCCCCCAAAGCGCCGCCGCGTCCACCTCGTCGCCCACAAGGGCTGCCGCGCTTCACTTGGTGGAGCGCTAGAGGGGTGACAAGGGACTCGGTGGGGAAGCCGAGGCGCCATCCGCGGCCAGTGCCGACGCTAGCCTTAGGCACACCAGGCGCCGGGGCCCGATCATGGGACTGATGTGAAAAAATCAGAAAAAAAATTGAAACGACTTGAGAACTCGGGAACATCGTTATCATAATTGTATAAGTCGCGATACAGTTGTCTATTTCATAAAATTTCCAACTAATATTTTACCGTAAATAGTTAATTATGTCGACCAGGATGGCCGAGGTGGCTAAGAGTGAGTACCGACTCAGCGCTTCGGTCCGAAGGGTCGCGGGTTCGAGTCCCGTCTTGGGCATGGCTGTTTGTCCCTTGACTTTGTGTGTGTGTTGTCGCGGAGGGCATCGCGTTCTGCTGACCTCAGATCAGAGGAGCCCGCAAGTATTTGTCTAGTGTATGTTCGAGTATGCGTCCCTTCGGGACGTAAAGGGCGACCGGCTGGATAAAAGCCCTAGGAAAAAAATAGTTAATTATAGCCATTACTAAGGACCGGACTTTTAGGTGATGCACCTACAGACAAGGCGCATTGGGAGCTTTCATTTTTTACTTATAAAATGCAATAGAACGTAATAGAAAGCATTTCAGAAACTTTCCGTGCACCTAATTTGCACCTAAATCACCCTACTACATCCAAATAGACCTCTGCTCCTATTTGTCTCTTATTTCCCAATTTTTGATTTAACTGAATCGTTATATTTCATGTAATGTGTACATTCAAAATAAGTGTTTTTTGTGTGCAATCAATGTGCAAATTGTGCACTTTGCTACACATTGCTCCAAAATCACCTGCCTCTATTTTTTTATATCAGAAGAAGAAATGCGAAAGAAACCCATTGTTGTTCATTATCAGTTTTAGAGAAATAGCTATCTTTCTAGAAATCTTGCCAATGTCAAAGGTGCTTTAAAAGGAACACCGTTAAGTTCTGATGTATTTAGTATGTTACTTTTTCACGTCTAGCAGTTGTACACTTATGATTGAAAATCTGATGTTTTCTCAACCGGTGTTAACTAAGAGGTTGATCACATTTACCCCATCGTTAACTTAAGGACATCTTTCAAGCAAATCCTGTAGCCCAACGCACTGTAGAGTTTTTGAATTGTGTTGCATATAGTATCAGAAATATCAGAAAGAAGCCCTTGGGGCATCTACTACGAGTAACGTACTAGTGGAGAGGTATCTGCCAGCCGCTGAACAGTGGCGAATTTTCACAGAAGCAAAGAAGAGTTTAGAAGGATTTGCTCTCCGGAAATTGCTACTATGCAGACACTAACCTGATGACAAAGAACATTGACATTGTGAATATGTATAAAAATTGTAGTTTTTATGTAACTTATCCATTTTCCCCTCAACAGTTCATGTGAATTTGTCATGTTGTGGTATAAAATGTGTGTGTTAAACCATGTATTTGTACCTAAATATGCCCTATTTTTTGCACCAAAACATGCATCTATTTTTTATGTATTTTGAACCTATATCAGGACCTAAATTAGCAAATGTTAGCGACTTAAAGTCCGGCCTCTAGTCATTACTTAATACGGTAGGACTCTAGAAATGAAAAATGTCAGACAATGCTGAATATATTTCAAAACAGTGCTGTCATTGAAAGCTTTTTAAGCCTTTAATTTTTTTCCTATTTACATCCAAGATATTTTAACACTCATTTTTGCTATATATACGCACATATATACATACATATTTGCTACGTATATACAGATATTGAAGTTTAGGACTGAATATCCCGAATTGAAATAAAATAACTCGTATAGTTTCATGATACGATTTTCACACCTTTAATTTTCCGGGGGAGGGGGAGCTACGTTTCAGCTTTGCCTCGGACCCGAAATTGTCTAGTTCCGGCATTGGCCACAGCGCTGGGGCCACCGCCCTCGCTGCTGCCGTCTCCACACCTCCCGCCGCCGCCGCCGCCGCCGCCGCCGCACTCCCTCCCTCCTGCAGAGGCTACTCACACTGCGCGTGGGGTTGATGTACCGTTCGCTCGGGTGACTGGAATGTAGATGATTTAAAATTTCTGTAGAATTTCCGTTCAAAGGGTGTTTTAAGATGATAACCGATTTGCATATTTCATTTTATTAATGTAATCATAACTAGACAACGGATGTTTAGGCACTAAAAAATCGTCTTTTAGGCCCCTAAAAAGGCGCTGAAAATGTCAAGAATAAGGAGAAAAAAAGCACTTTCATAAGTCATACACAATAAAATGGAAAAATTGTGTTTTTTGTCTATATTATTTTGTAAACTCAAATGCACAAAACCAGTTCGTATATTTTAATGTAAAACTAGATTTACACATTTACAACTCTTCTACATTTTATTCTTAATAGTTTCCATTAACCAGTAATATTTACATATTACCAGTAACTTTTCAAGGATCACAATTTCAAATTTGCGACGACTACGAGACAAAATCAGTTTGAACGCGGAGAAGGATATCTGAACGATGTGACTGGCATATATTTTAGCAGTCCAACACTAGCAACACTGAAACCTTCTGGGAGTTTATATTTATTTCCACTTAAAATTTCGGTTCCCTCGGTGTATCGTCCATGTTCTCAGATCATGGCTGGTATTTATTAGGAAATTGGAGAAAAATCAGTTGGTATACTTTCAGGAATTCACTCGTAATTTTAAATTTCAAGACGTGAATTGAAGACTTCGTAATGAATGGTCACGTTGGACCATCGCCGATTTTCAGATATCTTAGCATTGTAAATAAATATAATAAATAAAAGGCAAAAAAAGTCCTAAAAAAGGTATTTATGCAAAAAATAGGCATTAATGCTAAAATAAGCAAAAAATAAGCATTAGAAAACTTCGTCATATGTCATCATTTGTCATGATTCGTGGACATACAGTATCAGCCATTGTATAAGTTCTCTAGAAAAAAATAGGCATTTCCCTAAACATCCGATGTCTAATCATAACACTGAGGTTGATAACTGCTGAGTAATATTATTTTTGTGTACGTGTGTAACATATTTCAATTACAGAGCCCTTTTGATTTCTTCTAAACGAACTGGTTCGGCAATCAGCTTCTGAATTCTCTCAGTAATGCACAGTATTACCTTAGAATATCTCAAGACCTTCATCTTCACTTTCGTGCCTCTACGCCTTTCCTGATATTTCACTAACATTTTGTTACTGTCTTTTATTCGTACAAATTTAAGTTCCTTCGAAGACCGTATTGAGACTCGTATATTGAGAGGGTAAATACGAAGGTTCGTATACAAAGAGGGATAGGAGAAAACATTTCGAGAATACGGGATGTGGTTCACGGGATTGGTCCTTCAATGATTCCTTCCCTGATGATGAAATTATAAATCACCAAACGTTGGCCAACTATTATGTTTCATTAATTGACCAATCTCGTAATTAATTAATGGTCGTGAGTTCTACAATGGTCATTTTGAGAATAGTAACCTACCATTTATATGATGAAAATTCAATCCATCCTTACGATTAGTACATAAAATAAGATTCAGTTGCAGAGTGTGTATTGATTGATTTTTTCGTGTTTCCGGGCACGTCAACTGCTTCGGTCATTAGTCCCGTTAGTGTAGTGCATGTTTTTTTTCTCGGGAGATGGCGGTGATCTTTCCCCGCTGTATGGCGAGATCCGGCTCCGACCTACCGTCGGGTAGTGGCGTTTTCCCCTGACCAGGACTCTCCCACCAACGGGGCACCGCCCCAGCCGAGACAAGCTCTAAGCTCCCGACCGGTCTCCCGAAATATGTGGTGGTGTAGTGCATGTTAGAGTAAGTGTGTGTGTAAGGGAGAGGATAGGACAAGGAAGAGGAAGGAAAGATCGGGCGCGGTCCGTGGCCCGTTTGTTAGGGTACTACTCCGGCATTCCCCTGGTGTTGATCGGAGAAACCACGGAAAACTACCGATCGGAGCAGCCGGCCGCTAGAATTCTCCTCCAGACAGCGACTTAATTCGACCTAGCTGAGAAGCTGGTGTCGAAAATCCTGCCGCCGGCCGGGGGGAGTGGAAACCTAGGACCTCCCGGTCAGAGGCGCTGCAGTGACATCAGTTGATGCAGTGAGCTACCGCTCCCGGTCAGAGTGTGTAAAGTGGCGAACCTCCTCCTGCTGAGGTATTCAGTTGAAGCGTCAGACTGCAGCGCTCCTCATTCCTCTCCCCTGCCAACTTGTGAGCGTGTACCACCTGGGCCCCTTGCGAGCTCCTTCCTCATCCCCGGCGGCGCTCTTCACCCCTCCGCCGCGGCGCGCGCTCGAGAGAGCGGCTTCTGAGCCGCCGCCGCCGCCTCCGCGCTCGCCCATATTTGACGCGGCGCGCGGGCGACGGCGGGCGACGGCGGGGCGGCGCGGGGCGCGGGGCGAGGCACGGGTGGTCTAGGTGGGGCCCTCCACACCTCGTGACGTCACGCACGTGCGGCCAGCGGCGGCGAGTGGGCCTGAAGATGCGCTCCAAATAAGGTCGATTCTGTCTCTCTCTCTGGCGCGGCGCGTGGCGGCGCGGGGCGACGAGGCGTGGGGCGGAGCGGGGGGGAGGCGGCGCGGGGCGGCGGATCGGGGCGCGGGGCGGGGCGCGGGGGGTGCGGAGCGGGTTAGGAGGCCGGGCGCGGGGTGGGCGGCGCGGGGCGGCGTAACGAGGCGCGGGGTGGGGCGGGGCGGGGCGGGGCGCGGGGCGGGGCACGACACGGGACGGAGCGGGGCGGGGCGCGGGGCAGGGCGCGGGGCGGCGCGTGGGGGCGGGTGCCATCCGCGCGCGTGCCGCCGCCGCCGCCGCCGCCCCCGGCGCTACTTGTCATCGCTTCGCCCGCCGTTGACGCCGAACCTCCCCCACCGCTCCACGGCCGGCCGGTGTACGTAGTAGTGCGCAGTACGATGTATTACTAACATCCGTACCGTTGTGAACACCATCATCACTAGGGGGCGGACTTCAACGAAGTGTCATTTTCTTTCATTTCAATTTACAACAAGCCGTTTAGTGTAGAAATTAATTTTATGTGACGACAAAAGGAAATGATCAATTTTTATAGGTCATTTTTTTGCATTTTCCGCCGATTTCAACTAATAAATAAGTTTTACCTTTTTCTGTCATTTTTACTGCATTTTTCGCTGTCATTGATTTTAATATCATTTTAATGGTATTTGCTTCAAGTAATATTTACGAGATACATCAAATGTTCTCCATAGAATTTCTAAATAGCCAATTCGATTTCTTCGCTCTGTACCAGCCGCTGTGAATGTGTAATCTAAGGTTCCTGTGGCGCCTATCAACGCCATTTCGGCCGATTCTGGGATTTCTTATTTAAGATTTTCTGGAAACAGATTTTCTGGCACGTTCAAAATCCACTTCCCTACTCGCCAACAGCGCATCACTACGGTCACCAACACCATTTCATCCATCATTTCAGTTTTACATTACATTTAACACCATCATTACCATCTCGAGAATTCTACCGCAAAGCAGCTTTACCGTCATCACAATTATTATGACCATCATCATCACTCCAGAACATCTCCAATTTTACTTCCAGCATCCCAATATCGAGGGCCCTCTTGATAATGTCACCATTGCTCCAGGACTCCACACACATCTTTAGTGCCCTGCCAACATTCTTTCAGTTAGAAGTATCACTACTACTGTCGTCAACCCCTCCTATCCTTCTTCCCCCTCCACCGACTTGTCCTTTGCCGCCACCACTGCCACGTCCGCCGCGCTGCCGCCTCCGCCCGAGACGACCGTTGACTTCTGAATAGGACAATAAACGCGCGCGCTCTCTCCGCGTGAGCCGGAGAGTGAAGAAATGAGCGACTGGCCGGCGCGGCGCTTCATTAGGTGCCATCTCCGCTACGTGAGTGCCGTGGAGTGTGCGCGGGCGGGCGACCGGCAGGTCAGGCCAGGACGGTCGGGCGAGCGGACGGTCGGGCGAGCGGACGGTCGGGCGAGCGGACGGTCGGGCGAGCGGACGGTCGGGCGAGCGGACGGTCGGGCGAGCGGACGGTCGGGCGAGCGGACGGTCGGGCG
>BLKR01005654.1:0-75273 GCA_011170035.1 Teleogryllus occipitalis | reverse complement strand
CCCCTTCCACATCTACCTTTATTTTCATATTTTCTTTCCCCTCTTGTATCTCACTTTTCCAAATACGCCTATGAGTAGTCTCCTATACAGATTAAATCTCCTTCCGCTTCATACCTGTTATTATAGACTCGTAGTTCTATTCTTTTAATCCATAATTCTTCTTAAAAACGTTCCATCCAAATCCTTTTGGCGGATTCGGTGGTATAGCGGTCAGCGTACCGGACTGTTGTACCCGAGTTTGCGGGTTCAAACCCCATCGAAACCGTGGATTTTTAAGGGCGAAAAAATCCTTCGTACGCCTTCCTTCGGAGGGGAAGTAAAGCCGGCTGTCCCATGTTAGTAGATTTACTGCATGTAAAAGATCCTCAAGCCTAAATGAAGCCTCTGAGCAAAATTGAAATCCGCCTGTTTCGTCGCCCAAGATAATACCTCCTTTCTCCGCTAGGTGGTGAAAGGAGCGTAACGAAATTTGCGTGGTTAGACGGAAGAGCGGGCCTGATGGCCCGAGTCTCGCCACGTAAAATAAGGCATTAACTAACTAACTAACTAACCTTTTATCCCTTCTTTTCTTCCTCTTCCATAAGATCTGACCAGTTTTCCCTTAGATTTCTCGTCCT
The DNA here is from genome assembly GCA_011170035.1 of Teleogryllus occipitalis. Lineage (NCBI taxonomy): Eukaryota > Metazoa > Arthropoda > Insecta > Orthoptera > Gryllidae > Teleogryllus > Teleogryllus occipitalis. Next base: position 74,656 of record BLKR01005654.1, on the reverse strand, counting down.
CGACTTCTGGTCACATTGTTCAAGAACAAGATGTCCACATTTATTGCACGGTAAACCACATCCCCCGCCTTGCTATTACATTTTTCCATCTAACGTGTTTCTGTTAAGTGGAAAGTTTTATTTATCCACGTCTCTCGAATTGTAAATTTCCTCTTAGAGTGCTTCACAAAAAAGTATTACCAGCACCATTCCTTTCCATCGAAACCACTTTGCTAATAAACCTTCCCTACTGCTACCCCCACACAATTCTTCACAGCGAACTGTCTTACCGATTTTTCAAACTTCATACTACAGTTTGTATGACATGTAACAAGCCACACTTTTCGCAACACCTCTAACCTTGAGTTCATCTGTCTCCCAACTTCATCCAAATTTTATATGCACGTGCCGCTAACATTTTGAAGCTTCATTTCCGTATATTTATTTCCAATTAGAATAGCACACCATTGTTGGCACATGAACTTCATCTGGTTTTGGATTGTTTACAGCTTTTGTTGGTGTCTTGTGAAACATAAGTGGTAGGCGCGAGGCTGGCTATTGCGAGCCTTCCAGAGTACGTCGACTGAATTGAAGAGCGGAGTTTGAAGATGAAAATGGGTGTGGCTCCCGAGAAGACGGAAGTTGTTCTGACGACAGTAAGGGCCAATCGCAACAAACACATCGTTGATGTGAGGGCATAAACATTTGCTTCTAATAATAATGTAGACGTACCACTCACGATGATCGAGAATGTAAATGTAAACACTTTCATTTTCGAATCGACGTTCATTTCGAATTGACACAATAAGTAATCTCCCTGAACATTTTATATACAATCGAACGACATTCAGTGAAATGAGCGCGATTATGCTTGGCTGAACATTGCTTCCTACTGCAGGAGCACCTGCATTTATTCTAAAAAGTGATTCATAACCAATTCTAATAAAGTGAAATTCGTGGTCTTCCAAAATGTATTACTTTTTAACAAAACCCAACAATATTACTTGGGAACGTATTGTTGCTCACGATAGTTTTTTTGTTCTCAGATCACGATAAGGTGCATCTCAAGCAACTTGGAAATTTTGACGGATATGTTCAGGTTCACGGATGTGAATGTTCCACCCAATTTGGCACAGTGCGTTTACATTAAGTTCCCATTAAAGGTTCATTGTGACTACCCAATTCAAAGTCCGTCTGTAAATTTTGTTTTTCTGCGCTTGAAAAATTCAATTCAAAATAAAAAATTGGTTGCAATAATTTAGGTGTAAGACTTTTGAAAAATTATTTTGTAGAAATTCGGTTTAGACTGAAAAGATAGTTGCCCAATGTACTTCATAGAAGTTAGTCTCCCATGCAAGTTCACCTTTTTGGAAGAAATAACATACTATTTTATTTAATAACTTGAAACATGTGTAAGAAGAAAATTCACTCGTAATCACAAATTAATGTTTTGGACAGACGATTCAAAGGTATAGAATATTTGATAGCTGTAGAAGTAAATGTGATTCAGTCGATAAGATAATCAAATTATTTTCAGCCTTAATCGTCAACCGGAAACGCTGAAGTCTCTCAAACGGACGGTCTTCGTTCCAATTGCTGGAAGGCGTTCTACAAAATGAAGCCTTCAACTAAAGTGGTGCTGTGTGGTGAGTTTCAATTATCTCGATAATACTTAGTTTTGTCGCAGAACGTAAATACGTGTTGTTCACAAAATCTCACTTTTGATTTCAAAACTATTGTAAAAAATATTTTTTAAAGCTGTTAGTTTTCCTACAAACTACACTTTGAATATTTACACTATCATCTCCAGCAGTAGATGATTAGTACATTGTATGAAAATTGTGCTTCGGAATGTCTCATAGACGAACACACTTATTCATGAAATTAACTTCATATTTATTAACCGAAAAGGATAACAAAAATCGTGAACTAAGATGTGTTGGATATAATTTTAAAGTTAGTTAAAAGTATTTTGTAACGTATTGTAGGACTACAGTTAGCAACCGCCACAAAGGGCGGCGGCAGAGGATTAGACGCCAGGGGCCAGGCAGGATGTGACACGCCGAGGTATTCTGAGAAATCCTAAGAGCTAGGGAAAGGGATGCCCAAAGTACGGGACAGCGCATTTTTGCCGCGTGCCGCGTGTCAAATTCTTGGAATCCAGGGAAATGGATGTCCAAAAATGCCCGGCAAAGCGGTCAGTGTGGGCCGTGTGCAAAACCCAGTGACGTTTCAGGTCACGTGGGTGGGGGCTATATAAGAGCGGACGCAGAGCGCGGGGGTGGGGTTTGTTGAGCTGAGAGGGAACCCTCGTGCGAATGCACAAAAACTTGCGCCCAGGGCGGTGCGGAGCCGAGCTAGGCTCGTGCGGCAAACCATGTGTTGGGACGCCGTTGTGGACTATATCCACGGGTGACAAGAGGTCGCCGGAGCTGTCTGCTGTGTGTGGGAGGCTCGCTGAGGAGTGGCGCGGGCCACGAGTCAGTTATTCATTTTTAAGGATCGCTCCTGCGATCAGGAAAGTAAAGATCTACCAGAGCTGTAACTTAAAGTAGTACTGTACATATTGTGAATAAACCTGTACATATTTATCATTGAAGCTCGTGTCTGTGATTATTGTGTATTCCCACGACGTCACAATTTACTACCTCTGAATATCGGTTTTCTAGAACCCGAAGAACTTGATCACTTTCGAAATCCCCTGAGGAATGGATTAACGTACAAGCAGGCAAGCTGATATCACGATCTCCTTAGATAAATGTGTACAACGTAGTTCAAATTAAGTAAAAAATATTTTCTTTGTGACAGTGAAGGTTATCGTTTCTTTTCATATACATTTGACACATTTTAACTACTTAAGGGGATCTCTATAGTTTGTTCATGCTTAGTGCCCGGCAAGATATTGAACAAGCCCTCACGCTCATCGTGAATTTTTGATTAGTCAGCAGTCGTTTGAAAATAACGATAATTCATCATGTTTTGAATTTTAGGACACCAGTGAAATTCCCATTCTGAACTTAACTAGGTTAGAAATGGAAAAATCAGCCTTACTTATTCCGGGCGTGCAGTCTGTTTATAGTAGTTTCAAAATTTTGTTTATATATTTGGGGAAACTAGATGTGAATTGAAACGTCATATTTGTACTTAGTGTCAGAATACCTAGTCATGTTTTCATTTTGCAGCAAAATTTGTTGTTAATCGGTAGATAATAATTATTCGGAATCAGCTGATAAACGTAATTTGCAAATTGGTTATTAGCTACCATTATCAGTGCCTTTGTGACATGTCGATATGCACTCCAACAGCTATGTCCTTTTACAGTCGTCTAAGGAGACTATCCTGTGGTGCTGGCAATATTTCCTCCTGGATACAGAATTGCTGCCTGCTACCTAGGAGGAGGATTGTAAGGAAGAAGGATAGAAAATATACATTAATTCAAGGATATTTTAATGTATGGACCAAAAACATCAGGTTCCGTGTGTTTTTAAAAGGTGAACGGTGAAAGTTTCCACAGGTTAAGTACTTTTGCTTGTGCTGAGTTACGCTTGTGTGCATTCGCAAACCTGCAGATTTTGCCTGTGCAAATTAGATCATTGTTTTGAGAGTGATTATAAGCAAGCAAACCGTTCACAAAATTTCTAGAAGGTTAGTGGGGCAGCTCCCAGAAAAAGTGAGGGGTTGCAGAGAGAGAAAAGTAGTGTTGTGCCAGCTTGTAGAAGCTTTGACCAACGAATAGGGTACATGGTAGCGTGTAGGTACTATTATCTCCACAGATTATTGGCTAGGTAGTAAACCTGACATTGTCCTACTTTTCTAGGCAGGTACCTAGTGGTGGCCGACCTTAGTGTGGACTTTTTTCAAGGTTGCAAAGAAGGTTGAAAAGGATATTTTGGAATGTGAAAGAAGATGCATGAAGAATCTTCCAAAGGATGGTATTCAGGTTAGTATGATACGTGGTGATGCGAGATGTAATACACTACAGCTGACGCTACAAAGATTTCGGAGTGTGAAATAGGTGAAATTATCCAAAGGATAGTACATGGTGATACGAGATGTAATACATTACAGCTGATAGGTGAAACGCCTTTTGCTTACACGATACTCCCCGGTTCCCGGGGCTGCCTTATGTCATGTTACCCAGGCAGGCAGTGTAGTTCCATTGACCAGTTATAACCCATTCGTATGTACAATAATGTCTGTGCTATGGTTCAAAAGCAGTGCATCATATTACGGCGAGCGAGGTAGGCAGTGCCATCCCATTGGAGAGTTATGATCTACTCGTATGAATAATAGTGTATTATGGCTCAAAAGCAAGTGCATGATGATACGAGCGAGGCAGGCAGTGTAGTTCCATTGGCCAGTTATAACCCATTCGTATGTACAATAATGACTGTGCTATGGTTCAAAAGCAATGCATCATATTACGGCGAGCCAGGTAGGCAGTGCCGTCCCATTGGAGAGTTATGACCTACTCGTATGAATAATAGTGTATGATGGCTCAAAAGCAAATGCATGATGATACGAGCGAGGCAGGCAGTGTAGTTCCATTGGCCAGTTATAACCCATTCGTATGTACAATAATGACTGTGCTATGGTTCAAAAGCAATGCATCATATTACGGCGAGCCAGGTAGGCAGTGCCGTCCCATTGGAGAGTTATGACCTACTCGTATGAATAATAGTGTATGATGGCTCAAAAGCAAATGCATGATGATACGAGCGAGGCAGGCAGTGTAGTTCCATTGGCCAGTTATAACCCATTCGTATGTACAATAATGACTGTGCTATGGTTCAAAAGCAATGCATCATATTACGGCGAGCCAGGTAGGCAGTGCCGTCCCATTGGAGAGTTATGACCTACTCGTATGAATAATAGTGTATGATGGCTCAAAAGCAAATGCATGATGATACGAGCGAGGCAGGCAGTGTAGTTCCATTGGCCAGTTATAACCCATTCGTATGTACAATGACTGTGCTATGGTTCAAAAGCAATGCATCATATTACGGCGAGCGAGGTAGGCAGTGACGTCCCATTGGAGAGTTATGACCTATTCGTATGTATAATAATGAATGTGTGATGGTTAAAACAATGAACACGACGAGCCACAACGCATATTTTGTCAAAACACACGTGCCTTGTGCGAGACTTGAACCCGCAGCTCTTTGGCACCACATATTTCGCCGGTCATTGCGTCACACACATTTGCAATGATTTGGTAATAAATGGAGTTAAGTGCGCATGCAATTGAGTTAAGTGCGCATGCAAAAAATAAAATGAAATATTTGGTTAGAATAAGTGGTGCTTCTGTAGGCAAATAAAAGGAAACAATTATGTATTGGTTAACGGATATCATGAACTTAACTGAAAAATAATGAACAGTTAGGAGTGTACGTGTATGAAATTTCATTGTAGGTCACAAAATGTGGTACTCGTTTAGGTAAATCGAAGAACATTGTTTTCTGCTCCTCACTATTCTTGCCTTGGTTTCCGGCAACGATTAAATGAGTTTAATACAGACACGAGAAAACCATCTAGAATAGTCAATATCATAATGAATTTTCCTAAGGTATTGAATATTAACAAAGCAAACTACAATCTATCCAAATCGGTTTCTTCTCTCAGTACGTGAATGAAATGGGTTCTGATATATTTTTGATACAAGAACTCTTAAGTGTATTTTTATGGAGTGAAATAGTTGTTTGACATTAAAGGTGTAATTTAATTGTGAAAAATGTTTCATATTCTGTGGATGGCATTATCAGCTTAGCTTACAACACGTGCATAAAATACTATGAAATGAAGAATTAAGTGTTTTGAAATTATTTTTTCAAACATCTGTGGTATAATCTTGTATTAGATGTAATGGTGAAACTTAATTCTGAACGAAAAGCAATCGTAATGAGATGATTAGTGTTAAGCTCTTATTACTATTTACTTCACAATGTGTTTAAAACGTTCTGAAAGAGGTGTAAGGTGTTCGTAACAATACTCTCAAATATGAAGAATTCACATTCATAATTGAAGGAAAGTTAAAGGAAGAAGGAAAGATTGTTTGTTACACATTCTCCCTGAATTACAAAGAAAATCCATTTTTAGGTATGGTGTCATTGTCTTGAAACTTAATATTTTAGTTTATTATAGGACAATTTTCTTCACACATTTTAATGCATTCTTATTCACGATAGCATAAGTTTTCTTTTGTTGTTGAAATATTTTTTAGTTAATGGAAAGACAGTAAGGAAGAATGTGTGAGGGTTAATTAATATGACGTGAAAAGGTAAACGGCGGTAAGGAAAATGTGCAACTTGTAAGAACCATTGTTTGCATTTAGCGGATTCATATACGAAGTTTGTATTGACAGCAAGCGCAACAACAAATTTATGGTGAAATTGTTTGGAAACGTGAGCCATTTTATACAATGGTATCAACGGAAATGGAACTATACAAGGTCCAATGGATCACGAAACCCCGAAATAACGAAAAATCCTTCACTTCCTATCTGAATGGAAAGTTGTTTCGTGTAATACTTTACTCGATATTTTCGAAAAGTTCCCTTCCACACCATTTCCAATTATTCGATATTCCCCAAATTTAACATGTCATTTTCCCTACCAATTTCCATAAAGAAGTTTACGGCTGGTCGCGTTCCTTAAGACAATGAGCTGTTTGGGAGCTGGAAGAGATTGCTTATAATCGAAAATTTCTACTCCACACCGTTTCCAATTATTCGATACTCAAAATGTAACGTGTATTTTTTGCTGGGGTCATGATTTTAAAAATTTCCTATTGTGAAAATAAATATATGGAGTGCTGTGCAGACTGTCCCCCCTACCTTTCCCCTTCCCTCCAAATAAAATTATCGGTCTAGCAACTACCACCACCGCTGGGTACTACCAGATAGATTATACGTATAATGTTAAAATAAATATAGAAATTTCAGGTATCTGGTGAAAGACTGCACGAGATTTTATTTTAGTCGCATTCTATTATTGTATGTGTAATAACGATGTATTCTTGTAAAATTTTCAAGTAGTTATATTTTGTAAACATTTTTTAGTTGTAATTAGTGTTGTATTATCAGATTATGGTAAATTTCATGTCTCGTGGTTCGAGTTGCGTAATGTAACTTACGATAATATAATATAAATTTTATCGGATGCAAAGTTCAATTGTCTTGTAATTTCTGTTCTGGATTTCCAAATGTTTTCTTGTTAAAATTTAATGCAACTTAAACTGAATTGTAACTTGGTCATTATTATGTAAAGAAATCATTGATGTAAACCCAATTTAGTTTCCGTCAAGTTTCCTTCCGATCCTTGGAGCAAATACTGAGATGGCCCTTTTTTTGTGACTGGATGGTAACGTAGCTCATTCCACCAGACCAAAGAAAATGAATGGCAAAATGGCTATTCGCTTACTTAAAAACACAAAACAAAAAAGAAAACAAAGAAGAAAAAACGGCATGGACTTCAGCTCTCTCCCCGCCCATCCGTCCTCTTCCGCTCTACCTGTTCCTCTTGCTGCTGACTCTTCCTCCGTCTCTCGTGCATTGCCTGGTATGATGCAATATACGATGTGAAGGTAAATTGAGTAACTGTTACAGTACAAATAATTCATTTGAATTTTCTCCAAACTATATGTCAATTCCTTCCTGCGGGTGACGTGAAGAAAACTGTAACATTTCAGTTTTGGTGGCTAAATGTAGGGAGTTCTAGTGCATACTGATGACAAAACACTGTTCTGGGAAACCATTACGGTGAACGTCTATTGTGTCCTCGTTACCTCGGAAACAAATAGGAATTAGCACCTTATTAAATGTAAAATATTACTTTTATCATGAAAACTTAATAAAATTGAAAAGGTACGAATATTTATTACTTTCAATTTGCACATTCGCCGACAAAGGCAACCTCTATTCAGAAGGCCTCGGAACCAATTCGCGTAACGTCATCAAACGTAGGCCATGGCCCCCCCGTATTTGATATACTTATTTTTCTTTGCATTGCACATGGATAATATTTGCATCCAATACAAATGCGACCTAGGCAAACGCCGATGCAGCAATCGGCCTAAATGCGATGTCATTGACTTGATCCGAGGTCTTCTGGGTAAAGGCGGTGTTGATAAAGGTCGCATTTGGCTCCTCTCCCTAGAAGCATAAAGTTTGTGCTCGATAGGTAAAGCTTTGCTTCTGTACATGCATTCAGAGCGAAGTAATTATGAATCCTCTTAAAATGTTTGTTTGCAATTCTCAACTTGAATTTATTCAGCATTGTTGGTTTATTGAGAACCAAGAAAGAAACCATTAACAAAGCTACGTTTTTTGTAATGTTTTTAACTATTTGGGTTAAATATTGTTGATTGAAAGTGTTGTAATTCTGTATCACATGTTAATTTTGTATTATTGCTTAAATAAAACTGAGTAAAGTAGAAGTTCTGTCAAATTTGCAGTAATTGTAAAGTGTAAAGGTACATTTTCTGGTTTGTCAGACCTAAATGCATTTTAATGTAACCTAAATGTAATGTAAATTCTTGATTGTTGACACATTTCTGTAAATTCTACATTATCCGTATTATTGTTGGTGATAATTTCTATTGTTTCTGTAAAGAGGCATCTTGCCCGTCAAGTTTGGCATTGTTCACTAGTAATTCTGTGCCAAGGGCATTCCGCTAAGCGAGGCAGCAGTTGTAGTTCTGTGAATTCCGTTTTATTGTTGAGGTATTATTTAATTTTATAAAACACAGTTATAATTATCGAGTTTGTGTTGATATTTTCTGGAAAATATTTAGTTTCCGCACCTAAAGTTCTACAATATGTAATGAATTTTACAACAACAAAAAAGACAGATGTGATATTTTGGCCAGAAATTGCGGTAAATTGTATTAAGTAACTCACTAAAGGCGAGAAAGTATGTGATGTTTAGCACCACTAGTTCGGTTTGTCCTCGTATTTTATCTACCGCATTGCTTACAAATGGCATGTAATCTAACCGGATCTGGCGTGCATCGCTTTATGTATATTTGCCTGAAATAACTATTATTTTCTTAAATTTGAACTTTGACTGTCGTAATTTTAATTTGGTTCTCAAAGTTGTTTTTTAAATAATTCACTTCTCCGGTGCTTTTCTCCTAGGGAAAATATTCCCCTTTTCTTTATCGTAAGACGCTCCGTCTGAAAAGAAAAACGCAAAAGCGTTGGCGCAACAAAAAGAACAAATCACCAAAAAGACCGACTGTGAGAAAGAGCTGAGGGTCATTACCGCCAGGCGAATCGTGCCTCATTGAGTTTGTGCGGCTCCTCACCATTTCTTTTGATCTCTTTTTGCCCTTTACTCTCCGGGGCTATCTCTTGCTCCCGTTCGTCCCCGACGAATGCAAAGTGGACAAGCGGCCCGACCGTGGAAGTTCACGCTCCACCGCCCCGCGATCGCCCGCCTGTGCGCCCCGAGGGACCCTCGTCTTTTCACAAGAGATGGGCTTAACAGCTTTCCTTCAATAGCTGTTATCACAATAACAGCTGACTCGTAATAGCTGTTATTAATAACAGTTGAAAAATAACAGGTGCATGAACAGCAACCTAACATGGTCGACTGCTAAGAGTGAAAGCAGTTGTAGCGACTGCTAAGAGTTAAACCACGCAAAAGGAACAACGTTGGTAGCACCGTAAAGCTTGTGCAGCTACCTTACGGCGCTTCCTTGCACTACTTTCCCTAACATGTTTGGACAGAGAAGCAGCTGATATGAACGAGACTGGATGAACGGCCAAGGATGAATAGTAATTCATATAACGTGTAGCGAATGTGTATAGAATATAGAATATTAAAATGAAAGTGATTCGGGTTCAGATTGCAAATATTCTTTCAAATATGCAACGTGCATAGTGAAGTGACGAGTGTCAAAAATAATGAGGAGAAAGTGTTTATGCTTACCTATAGCTAAAGTGTTAATGGCTATCGAATATCAAGTATTATAATGTGAGTCATTTGACTGTAACTCGTTTTATTTTATTGGACCCAGGGAAATATTAGTTGATGTCACATAAGCAGCAATGGGACAGAAATAAGTTAACATATTGGATGGACTTCATTTAAAGGACAAACATCTTGTTGTAGTGTATACAATAAAATATAAAAATATTGTGGCACATGGCGTGTAATAATGAATTATGTATCAATGAATCTATAATTTGAACACTAGTATATGATGATTGATAAGCTGCAGCGAGGCTGTTATCGTACAAAATGGTTGCCAGAAAAGCTTGTAGTAGTTCGGATTAGGCCCACTAGGTTGCAGTTCTATGCATTTCAACCGATAACAACCAATAACAGGATAAAGGAAATAACTGTTATTTCCTGTAACAGTTACGAAACGTTAACGGTTAAGAAATAACAGTTTAGCTGTTAAGGGCACATCCCTACCTTTCACGCCCTTTCGATTCGTCGAGGCTAAAGCGCTACGCATCTGCCTGTTTGACTGGTGAGCATGCAACAAAACACATTCCAAAGTTCATTGATTAATTAGTGATTCCGGGCGCATCAACGGCTAAGCTCATTCATCCCGTAAGTATAATGCATGTTTTTCCTCGGGAGGTGGCGATGGTACTTCCCCGCTGGATGGCGAGATCTAGCGCCGACCTACCGTTGGCTAGCGGGGAGGGGGGTTCCAATCAGGTATCTCCCACCAGGGGGGTACCACCTCAGGAAGGACATGCTCTAAGCTCCCGACCGGTCTCCCGGCAAGTGTGGTGGTGTAGCGTAAGTGTAAGTATGTGTAGGGGGTGTGGATAAGACAAGGAAGAGGAAGGAAAGACCGCGCGCGGTCCGTGGCCTGGTTGTTAGGGCACTGCTCCGGTTTTGTTATTAGAAACTACGGAAAACTACCAATCAGAGCAGACGGACACTAGAATTGTATTGATCTATCTAGCTATCTATCCAATGTCGAAACTCCTGCTACCGTCGGGACTCGAACCTATTACCTCCCTGTCAAAGGCACTGCAGTGACATCAGTTGTCCTGAGCCATCTCTCCCGGTACATCCCATAGTGGTATCCTCCATGTGCATTAACGTACGAGTATATGTAAAGTTCACAGGTAGTGATCGAAGAATGGAAGAAATTAACAGTCCAGTACTCACGTGAAGTATTTGGGTTTTCCATGGTCTACGTTTTTGTATTACTTCTTCTACGTTCCATGGTCTACGTTGTTACTTTCTCAGGGAAGGTGTCAACCTAAATCAGTTTGTGTATTCTTCAATTAAACTGTAAGAAATCCATTTTGCTCTGTTGTATTCACGTAAGTATAGAAGTTTGTAAGTTATAGCTTTATAATGTTGCTTGGGGGATCTACACACTCTGTGCGAACACCTGTGTGACTAATCTGTCTCTGACTGTCATTGACTCTCTCCCTCTCTGTATCTGTCTGTGTCTCTCCCTCTCTCTTTCTCTGTCTCTGTGTTTCTGTCTCTATTTGTGTCTCTGTCTCTCTCACACGCGCCATCTGTTCTGACCTCCTCGGCCTCGCCCTGCGTCACACGAGAATGCCCAGCAACAATGAATCCTAGGTGCTCAGTTTGAATGGAAATTTAATTCAAATTAAGCGCAATCTTGTGCTGCAGCGCCATTTAGTAGAGTTACAGCAACATTAACAGATAGTGTATAGTATATATTTATGGAGATCGGTCACACGGTGTCGAGGTTCACTGCTATGGTACATATCAAAATTCATAAATATATTTATATAAAATTTATAAATAATATATATTATATTATAAATAAATTATATATAATATAATATATTATATTAATTTATATAAAAATAATATATATTATTTATTTATAAATAATTTATATATAATATTTATTTATAAGTTATATGAAATTAAAGAAGAAATTGAATCCAATTTTGAGACAATCATGAAATTATCCTCGAAGTTTCATGTAAAATTCTCCAAAGATCAAAATATCGCTTTCAAAGTCAAGGGGCCCCTATATAAGCTGGACAACTCGAAATATCAATATTGATGAAAATCCTGCCTAAAGTAATCCACTAGCTTACTTTACAGACGGACGGGCCAACGGACCGACGTTTTGCCTTTAACTTACTTTTTGGTATCAAGGACCCATAAAAAGGGAATAGTATAGGTAAGAAGTTTGCGAGAAACTATGAATGCCAGAAAGACTGTAGTGGATTCAAGTTCGAATCATTTACATTGGATTTAATAATTATGAAACTTATCTCGCATTTACCCCACGAAGCTAATATCTCATGCTGCCATATCCATTCTCACTCTATCATGATATTCATTTCAAATCATGTTTACTGTTTGCTATTAATGATAGTCTAATTAAAATATGTATTAATAGTATTTAAATATACAGTGTCCCACCAACTATGGCTCACCCCCATAACTTCTACACGGTTTGCGATATCAACATGCAGATTCCGCTCAACAATGCAGAATCATGGGGCTAGTAATATTTTGTATAAATATTGTTCATAATATTTTTAGTTTGTGATAAATTTAATCATCTTTGATTTTTTAAATGGAATGCTATATTTTTCTCGCCAGCAATCATGAAAAGAGAAATTCAATGATGCATCATATGTTAGTTCATTGATTGATTGATTTTTTCATGTTTCCGGGCGCGTCAATATGTTAGTATTTTGTGAGAAATTGTAGTATAAAATTAGACTTTCTGTCATGTCATTTTAAATTAAAGACGCCCATATTTTCTCTTGCAACTGTTTCCTTTGGGAAAGGTAGCGAAGACTATCTTCCCCAAAGGCGACAGTTGCAAGGGTTACTGAAGGAAATGATGTCGGTTTAATTTAAAATAACATGTCAGAAAGCCTACTTTTATACTACAATTTGTATCAAAACACTAACATATGAGACATTATTGCATTCCTCTTTTTATGATCTATCCACTGCTGTTGAGAGAAATGGATAGTTCCATTTAAAAATTCAAAGATGTCTAAATTTCTCAAAAAAAAAAAAAAAAAAAATATTTCCAACAATATCTCTACGACTTATCACTTACTCCATGATTCCGCATTGCTGAGAGAAAACTGCATGTCAAAACCGTGAACCGGTGAGAAGTTTTGGTGGTGGCCCGTAGTTGGTGGGACACGTAGTATTTAAATCTCATTGTCCTCTCCCGTTAGCTCGTGTTTTCTCCTTTCCGAAGAGTCTTCCTCGGCCTGTGCTGCTTCCTCCGGCCCACCCCCGCTGTCACCGGTGCCGTGCTGCCACAGTTGCGGACTAAGTATCTTTCCCTCCCCTCCCCTCCACCCGTCGGGAGGCACAGTTTCCAACTCGGGTCTAACAACAACGGACGTTAAGCAGCGCTCGCTACATCGGCAGCAGGGCGCGGCACCGCCGCCGGGAGGCAACGATGGTCGCGCTCTTGGGGGCTCAGGAAGAGTTGCAGCGATTTCAACCCTGAATAAATCACAATAGTTATTTCCGTAACTAGTAGAGAAAATGAGACTTTGGCGTACAACGAGATGCTGACGGATGAAGCAATAATAGAAGCAGAGTCACGTATTTTGAAATGAGTACGGCAAAACGGAAATACACGTTTTGGGGTCCCCTAATACCGAAAAAGTTTTTTTTTTCAAAACGTCTGTCTGTAGTATGTGAACAAACCTAGCGCCTAAACCACACGTACGATCTTTTCCAAATTGAAGAACCCTCTGTCCATCTAGCTTTAGTTGAAGCTTTGAAATTTTGAAACAAAGTTTAAAATTTGGAGGTACTTTACATGAAGTCCCCCATACATTTTCAATTTTTTTTTTCAAAAACGGCTCCAGATTTTTCTTTAAATTTCTTATAAGAATAGAGTAAAATTTACTTATAGAAGTGGCATAGGTCGAATTTTCAAGGTTAGCGCTGAATTTTCGAAAAATGCAAAAGTTTGAATTTTTTCAGCGTCTTCCTACAACTATAAAACTGAAGACAGACTTTTCCTTCAAATGAAATTTGTTGACCATAAATAATTCTTTCATTATGATCATAAAGTTTCTTTTGAAAATTTTAGTAGTTTTCGTGCAATAGTGCGTGCAATATTTGCAATTTTAAAAAATAACAAAAACAATATTTTCTCAAAAACGGCTCCAAATTGTTTCTTTAGATTTTTGGTATAGATAGTGGTAAATGCACTGTATAAGATGACATTAACGTCATATTGCTCTATTCTTTCGTTTATTCATAAATTACAAAAAAAATTACTTGTCTCTCACGGTAATATTTACATTATAAGCAATTTCTTCACATTAATAGATTTATGAATCTGATACATTTTTGAGTGGAAGTGTTTCAAATGACTTCAAATGTAGTTTTTCGAAAATTCAATGGATTCCTGTGAAAAAGAGCAATAATGTATACAAATCCATTGAAATGTGCATGTTATCGGTGTGAGAGATATCGAAAAAAAAATTTGTGTAATTTTTGAAAAAACAACAACAAATGAATACTCCAAAATGACTTACGTCATATTAAACAGTGCCATTTTCACTGTCCGTTGGAAAAGTTTGAAGACATTTTTTGGAGCCATTTTTGAGAAAATTGCCTTTGAGCGTTTTTGAAAAAGTGAGATTTTGAACTCATTTTCACAGAAAGATGTTGTGGTTTAGAGAAACTTTATTTGATATTATTTAAAGCGCATGTACTCATAAATATAATACTGTGAAGAAATCGCATCTAAAGTATTACCGACGTGGGAGACTAGTCAGAAAATAACATTTTTGTCATTTTTGAAAAAAACAACAAAAGAATTGAGCAATATGACGTTTATGTCATCGTATAGGGTTTGTTAAGCGACAACTGTATTAAAAACTTAAAGAATAAATTTGGAGCCGTTTTCGAGAAAAGCTTGTTTTTATAATTTTTTTTAAAAATTGCAAATATTGCACGCACTATTGCACAGAAACTACTAAAATTTACAAAAACAAATGGAATGCCTTTTATGAAAGAACTATATTTTTATAAGAAATTTCATATGAAGGAAATGTCTCTATCTTCGATATTGTAGTTGTAAGAAGTTGCCGATAAAATGCATACTTTTATCTGCAACTGCAATGAAAATCTGACCTATGCCACCTTTATAAGTATATTTATCTCAATTCTTGCAAAAAAAAAATTTAATTAGAGCCGTTTTTAAGAACATTTTGAAAATGTTCTTAGGGTTTCATTTAAAGTCCATCCAAAAATGGTTTTGAAAATCGCAGTTTCACGCAAAAACGGCAGGGGTTTCTTCCATTTGGAAAAAATCGTACGTACGGTTTTGGGGTTAGGTTTGCTCAAATACGAGAAACGAACGGATGGACGTTTTGCTTTCAATTGGTTTTTCGGCATCAAGGACCAACAAAACAGTCATTCTGGCTACAACCTCACATTTTTTCTTAATTTAGCAACAGAGTTTATCTACCTTTTCCTAATCAGGGCCCGGCAATGAATTTTTTCCGCCGAAAATCCGCCGTTGTCTTGTGCAGCATTACATAACTTTATCTATACTACGTATATTACTCCGTATTTACGTACATATACAAGAAAGTAAAAATTGTAAGTTTGTTCACTCTCAAATTAATATTTAACATGGATAGATCAAAAGAAATAATCTTCCGCAATAAATATGCATTTACAGTAAATACAGGTCACGCATGTGTGTTTCGAGGCGAATATATCAGCAGTGCTTCCAAAGCAACGTGGTACAAAGCATACCATAGCAAGCACAGCCTAGAGCACAATATACTAATGCAGGCCTGAAGATGAGGATGAACGTATACCCGAGACGACGTAGAAATATCAAAAATTAAAAATAATTTGGAGTAAGCACTAGCTATGGCTTCTAGTCAAATTGACGAAGGCCATATAAGCTGTTATCTAAAATTCCTGCATGTACAAAATTAGTTTGCACGCCCTAACGCCGCTGCTTACAGTATAAGTCGCAGGACTTCGCTCTCCCTAAAGGGAAAGGTTCATCTTAAGCGTTGCCACCCCGTTGAATAATTATTGTTTTATAGGATATTTTTTTTATGTGTAACATATTATGATATAACAAAGAACCTCCCGAGAACTGTTAAGTAGTTAAGGGACGTTTATAATTCAACTAGGTGTAGCCACTCATTAGCGATATGAAAAGGACAGGTGGCATAGACCGGCACAATACGGGTGAAAGAGACAAGAGCAATGAAAGAAAAAGAGACGCGAACGAGACTCGGAAATTGGGAGGGACATATACAGAACGAAGGCTGGAGCTCTAGAAAGGGAATTTAGATGGCGAGCGATATAATACATTAAATAGTAATTGGGATTATTGGGATTAAGCGCCCGCCAGCGGGGAAGATAAAGATAAATACTTTGTGTAGTAGGAATGAAATAACAACTGGAAGAAGGAAGAATTATTCGTTCATATATATATATATATATATATATATATATATATATATATATATATATATATATATATATATATATACGGGTGACGGGTATGTATTATATATATACATACTTATAAATAACTGTAATTAACTGGATTGATATATGTACATATATGTCCGAAATTTGTATATGTATGTAAATAAATAGACTATTCTCTCCGACGTGGATAGCCGAGGTTGCAAAGGCTGAAGGGCCGTAGCTGTCACGGATCGAAATGTCGTGGGTTCGAATCCCGTCTCGGGCATGGTTATTTGTCTTGTTTTTACAGTTCTCCCAACAGTTAAAAAAGCACAGTGATCGCTGTATGACCAAGTTGTTGAAAAGCGACCTTCATATATATACGATCTCGTACTTACATTTACTTCGCAGGCATTCATGTCAGGAGGTCAGAGCTTGACTCGAATGAAGCGGTACGCTGCTGGAGGAGATTTCTGGAGTGGAAAATCCCGCATATTTACGTGTAGGTCGGTCTAGATTACAGATTCCAGTGAAGTAGGATCACCGCCGCCGCCCTATATTAAGTTAGGTTTTAATCAGAAATAGTTTTTCAGAAATGTATATAACAGTTATATTTATTTATTTTATTTCAAAAAGAGTTAAAAACTGTGTGTGACGTGCTATGGGGAAAAGTAAATCCTGTGCACGTTTTCAAATTTCTGTGATCTCATTCCTAAACCGTATACTAATTAAATTTTGAATACAGAAACAAATGAGCGTTTCTTGCAAGGATTTTTAACAAATGTATTCGCTCCGATTTAATAAAATCTATTCTCAGCAATAAATTTGTCCATCATCATGCCCCCTGTCAAGTAATAATACTTCCTGCCGCGATAACATGGAGACGATAATTTAAATAACTATTTAATTTATTCCCATTGGATTCTAAAAGACGTGCACAGTTAATGAAGTTACATTTATGTTGAGAAGCAAAATAATATAGAAGAGGTTTTACTAGGCACTTAAACTTGTGTATCGATTTTAACTGTTTAATGTTATGTGGCAATGAGTCGCAATTTTGTTTCCGGGTGCATCAGTTGGCACATTTGTTACATTCTGCGTGTTTCATCCAGAGTGGCGGAGGTGTTCCTTCTCCGCTGGCATCTGCGCTCTAGCGCTGAGATACAGGTCAACCTTTGGGGTTCTCCCCTTACTCTGGCAATGCTTGCCTAACCTTATTCTGGCAAAGAACGGAAAATGAACTAGTGGCGCTAAAACAGCACGTATTTACTCGCCTGTATTTTGACACAAAATTTCGCGAAAAGTACTCAAATTTTCAAACCTTTGCATTTGACCTTATTTCAAACTATATTTTTAAGGAACATATATTATTAAGAGAAAAATCTCAATCTTCATAATTGTAGTTGTAGGAAAACTCAAAAAAAAATTGACTTTTGGAATTTTCGAAAAATAATTTCTGCACCACTCTCTTAAATATCCTTCACACTATCCAACAAAAAAAATAATCAAAAACATAGGAGCCATTTTTTTTAATTTTAAAAATCCCGCAGGGGCTTCATGTAAAGTATCGAAGCCCCCTAAAATTAAAATATCGGTTTCAAACCAAGAGGCCAACACATCAGCCATCGATTAGGGAATATCAATTTTGAAGAAATCTGCTGAACGATTAAGCCGCTAGTGTTGTTCATAGACGGACGGACAGACGTTTTGCTGTCAGTCGATTTTTCGGTGGGTCCTTACCCACAAAACATGATTCTGGCTACATCACGAGTTAGAGATTTTTTTCTAAATTTAGCTGTTGATTTTATCCACTTTTTCGTTTCCAGGGTCCGGCAATAGCAGTTTTTTGTGTCGAGAAGTCGCCGCTTTTTCCCGCAGGGTTACATAACTTTTTCTCTACTGCGTAAGCGGTAGCGAGAATGTAAAATTAATGAGGGCTTAATGCAAGATAATCTCTTGTGGAAGAGCGATTTTTAATATCTGTGTTTTATTTTTTACGGTATGTTTTCTTTGCTGTTGGTATTATAAAAGTATACCTAACAACATATTAAGTTGATAGATACTATTTCGCGAAAGAATAGGTAGCACTTCTCCACTCAGACATGTGAACTGAAAAGCCGCCTGTGATGAACTGAAAAGCCGCTACTTTCAACCAAATGTTTAGGTACAAGGAAAATTGTAAATTCAATGAAATTTGGTGAAAAAATTACAAGTAAAGATCTTTAACTAGGTAAATAAATACCAAGTCTCATATTTTAGATATGGTAGTCCTCGGAGCAACACGTAAGTAAAGAATCACCCAAATGGGCAAGAACGTTTCTGCAAGAATAAATGCGGTATTCTCGGTATCAGAGATTATATTTTGAAATTTTCTAAACGTACTCTGACTACACAAATTCAAAGACTATAGTAACTCATGGAATCTTAAGAAATACTAATTTTCTCACCTTACTCTTGCGTAATTAACTATTGTGTCTGTATGAAAAGACTTCGTGAATGAATGAATGAAATGGAAAAATGTATATAAAAACACAGAAAAAGTCTTACGTTTTTTCCGAAAAACATTTTAGAATTTCCTGAAAAATAAAATCCACATATCAAGTCTTCTGTTTTATTTAATATTGTAACAGAAAACGCATTTTACATTGTGTAACAACGTAGTTTACAATAATACTCACGTAAGTAATAATTCAAGGATAAAGTGTTAGGATTTATAATAAAATAAAATGAGATTAGAATTGATAATAAAAATAATTTATTTATACGTATTTCGGTTTATTATATTATGAACAACCAGTCAATAATGTATCATCAAGTATAAAAATTCTTTATAAATTTAGGAGCATTTCTTATTTATATGACCAAGAATGTTTTAGGTTCTTACGCACTGTGAAATCCTTTTGTAAATCACGCTTGTTTACTTCTTTGCGTTTCAAACATTTTTATTTGAAGAATTTATAAGTAATGTAGAAAATGACTACTGTACATAAATGTATAGTGAGCATCTGCACAGGAAGGATGGTTAGTAAAATTAACTTATTGTACTCTTAGTCAGACGTACATCATGCTCACGGTTCAAGAAAATGAACCGCCGACCTCTTACATTCACCTGGACTCATATAATTGCATGTAGGTTATGCAACTGATATTTCCACCGAGGTCACGGGAAATACTTAAGCTCGGCTCCAGGATGACTAGATTCCTAGAAGGGGGTGCAGCAGGCCGTCCGCAGAGGAGAAATGGAGACGAGGTTCTAGGCCAAGGCCGCCCAAGGATCTGCTCCTAGGAGAAGCTACTGGTTTCTCTCCGCTTTTTTAAGCAGCTCCAATGGCAGACGGAGCAGATTACGTCATCTTGTATCGACCGGCGGCTTACAGGACAGTGGGTCGGGCCTTGTTTTTAGGGGGTATTTTCCATTGCTCGGATTGAAAACATCTGACTGCTCTGGGAAAGGATATTCTGACAGAAAAACAGTGAAATATTTTTGTTACATTTATTGGAACATTTACTAGTTATATACATTTTTTACTTGGCTGCCTGGGAGACGCCGCGCCCTAGGCACAGGTGCCAACATTTCCACCGCCATTCTGGGACCTTCCATGGGGCGAAATGGATTTCAGCGCGATCGCATTTCGCCCTGAGGAAGGTCGCAGAATGGCGGTCGAAACGTTGGCACCTGCGCCTAGAACGCGGCGTCTCCCGGACAGCCAAGAAAATACTTTCCCCAGGGCTTTTCCACTTCCTCTGCCTCTCACTTCACCCCTCTCCGATATCATTCACCTCAACATTATTATCGCTATTATACCTTCGATTCTCTTTCTCTATTACTTACGTGGATTCTGTTTGGGTTTGACCACACAATAATTTACAAGTATTTCATTCACGGATGTTATTTGAAATTATTCATTGAGAACTCTATGATATTATTTGCCATATTTACTACATCGTACTAAATACAAAACAATAGTGTTATTTCCAGGAAAACATTGTAGCATATCCTCAAAACTATACATAACTATACGTGGGTGTTTATCTTACCAGCATGTTTGAAACAGGACTACCAATTTTTAATACATTTGATTATTATTCAGAAACCACAACACAATATTTTAAAACGGAAATGGGCAACTTTTTAGAATTTTTCTTGTAATTTAGTTGTGTAACGTGGAATTTGTTCGGGAGCATTATTGACCCACACCGCATAAAATCCAATTACTTCTCATCAAGAAATCATATTTATGATCAATTATCAAAAATATGGAAATCATATATGATATATTTCCTTCCTTTGTATTTAGAAGTGTCTTGTGTAAGCTGTGTTTTAGTGTTTTGTATTATCATAATGACAAAAACGTGTAAACCATGCAGATAATGCCAGCTGTATTTGTGGTGAGCTGATTTGAATGACTCAGAGGCGAAATTTAACGCCACTTGCGAAAAGGTGTTATCAATATTATTTTCACTGTCAAGCTGGTGATTCTGAAAAGAGTTGGGTCCTAAATATAGTTGAGGATGCGTTAAGAGTATTGTCTTGATAGAAAAATGGTGCACATCATATGCCATTTGCAACTCTTATGATTTGGATGGATCCGATGGATAATCTAAGTGTATGTTATTTCTGTTTGTCAAAAATTAAAGGATTCTCGTATCTGTTGCCATAAAAATGTGTCACATGCGCATTTAGTGAATCCTGAAAAATATATTATCTCCACTGCATATTTAATTACGAGGAATGAAAAAAATCATAAACGCTATGGATAAACTTACTGATGGATTCTTGTATTCGAAATTTCCCAAAGCAAGTGATGCTAAATTAAAAGGGGATTTTTAGGGTCACAGATTCGGTCGTTAATGGATGATGAACATTTTGATGAACATTTTTCAATTCACTCGAAAAAACAGCCTGGCAGTCTTTCAAAAATAAATATTGAAATTTCCTTGGAAACCATAAAGCAGAAGACATAGTGGCTGATCTTCTGCATTCTTATAGAAATATGGGATGTAACATGTCTTTGAAAAGATATTCCAGATACAGAATATGCTCGTTAATCAACATTACCACTTTCTAGGTTCAGAATGAATAGTCAGAATATAAGTCAAGGACCAGTAGTATATCATTTAGAGTTGGATAGCTAGTTACTGATTTTATTATAAATTGTAAAAAGGTCGCATAAATATCACACAAAACTCCTGCCTGATGGCGAAAAACTGAAATGATATTTGAAATGAATTTTGAATTTGAATAATGAATAGTATGAAAAATACTTCTAGAATCTGTTATTTTCACTCTTGAAAATAAGTGAAAGAAAAAAGTTTACTTTTGTAGACAAGTGTTGTTTGCACTTCTTTGAACTGGGGTCACAAGTATCCCCAAACAGAGTCTAAAACTCATTGAATTAGGTCACTTACGAGATCCAATGTCATCTGTAGTGAAATATGTACAAGTACCGATAAAATTGAAAGTTTCTCATCAGTTACGTATATTTAAACCGGAAAGGTGAGTGTCTGTCGGGCACAACCTGTTACGAGGCTAATTGTAGGGAAAGTATTCCACGGTCGTGCCAACCAGGAAAAAAGTCAGTGGCTCGCACATATCTTTCTGCAGCACAGTCGTCCTTCATGGAGATGTAGTAACTTATCACAAATAAATAAATAAATAAATAAAGACGATAAAGGGATTGTTTCCACGAGAGGAAAGTTCGTCCACAAATGAGGGAGCAAGGGATCTTTCTCCATTAGATAATATAAGAATAAATGAGTACCTCAAAAGTCTTAATACACATCGAGATTGGAATACTGAATAAATAAGCTATTGAAATAAGATTATACGATAAGAATATTGTACGTTTTATACACTTTGTTATTATTCCATTGTACTGTAAATATGTTTAAATTGTTTGACATTTGATTTATCAGAGAAAGGAGACACATTGAAGTTGTTAGTAGTTAATAGAAGACTATTTTCCATGAAAACGGTTGTGTTTCAGTAATTTGTACTAAAGAACGTCGCTCAATTTTGTAAATTTTTATTTTATATTGTCAAAGGGGGAAAATGTGTCTTTATTGTCGTGTATTTGATGATATTCGTTCCATTAGTTTTAATAAAATACAAAAATAAAAAAAATTCAGAGTAGGTTTCGTGAGGTTAAATAGTTTTCTGTGATACCTCCCTCTGGAGTGCCCACAAGTGAAGGAGTATTAAAATTAGTGACTTACGAAAAATTGGTTTAAAACATCTGAATTTTTATTACAATTAGAGCTTGAAAATCTAACAAAATAGATCGTCTGGTGGTGTTTGATAAGCAATCGAATATTGATGTTACGTTCCGAGTATCATATAAAGTTTCGATCACTTTGTAAAAATGGTATAACTTCAATTTTAGTTTAAATATATTACAATTGACTATTTATTCTGGGAAGAGTGGTAGAATAATGTTGACAGAAGTTAATACTAAGAGAAGCACTTGCATTCTAAAAATAGTAAATAAGAATCTGAACCCAATTTCGTAAAGTTTAACGTTATATAATCAAAGTGGATAATTATCACCCGCATGAGATAAACAAGGGCCATAGCAATTTGTATTAACCTGCATTAAACGTTGACCCCCCCACAAAGGCAGGATTTTCTAGTTCTTCTAGATATTATAGAAGAAGCCGGCTACAAATAGTGCCAAACGAGTCTTGTCGTGTAAAATCAAATGAGTCTCACCATTCAACTGGGCTTAAAATCCACCGAAACATGATTTTTAAACCTCCAACAACACGTTTTTTCAAGAATTGTGTCGTAACTACGCGGAAGAAGAAAAAAAAATGCCAGTCAGTACCCCACCAGTAGACCGAGTCGTGTCGAATGACACCACACTTTCCCCGAGTGGTGTATCATAAGAGCTCTAACAGTGAACACGTGAACACACGGGCACAAGCAGGCTACCGGATTACAGTGGAGTCGTGATATTCCAGGTACATGGGGCTGATGGTACCTCGGTTTACAAAGAAAACTGGGTTTACAGGGAAAAAGGAAAATATATAATAGAATTTTCCACTACGATGTATAACGAAGTCTAATGTAATAGGCAGATACCATTAAAACTAGTTACATAATACCCACATACATACAACATAGTTGAGCGCGAACCGATCTCATGTAGCAGACTGACACTAGCATCAAGCGCAGCACACGTGACTTTCGACGAAGGGTTGCCAACCCGTCAAGAGCTAGTTCTTAATCGAAGGGCTCAGTCTACAAAGGGCTATCCCACACTGACATAGTCATGAGATAATAACTCAATACATTTTTATACTTTTAAACACAGAACACTTGAATACAAGTCCATATTGAATTTATATAACATATTTGCACTAAAAGAATAATTTTTGAAGTTGACTATTTCACAAAAAGATGTGGCTCTAGTCAGCCCCTGTATTATAACCGCATGTTTGGTGACTTGGTGCACATCAGGCCATCTCGGATTGCTAATCTCTGATTAGCGAGCGTCGAATTACCGGGACTCTACTGCAATGTAGGGCAAATATTCAGTCCTAGAACATAACTGGAAGGATTCTAAGGCAGACGTGTCAAGGTCACAGGTAAGGTAACAAGCTTACTAGATTGATTTTTTCGTGTTTCCGGGCGCATCAACTGCTTAGGTCATTAGTCCCGTTAGTGTAGTGCATGTTTTTTCTCGGGAGATGGCGGTGATCTTCCCCGCTGGATGGTGAGATCCGGGGCCGACCTACCGTCGGCTAGTGGGGTTTCCCCCTAACCAGGACTCTCCCACCAACGGGGCACCGCCCCAGTCGGGACAAGCTCTAAGCTCCAGTCCGGTCTCCCGGAATATGTGGTAGTGTAGTGCATGTTAGTGTAAGTGTGTGCGGAAGGGGAGAGGATAGGACAAGGAAGAGGAAGGAAAGATCGCGCGCGGTCCGTGGCCCGTTTGGTAGGGTACTGCTCCGGCATTCGCCTGGTGTTGATCGGAGAAACCACGGAAAATTACCGATCAGACCAGCCGGCCTGATCCTGCGGCCAGCAATCCTGCCGCCGTCATGACTCGAACCTAGGAACTCCCGGTTATAGGCACTGTAGTGACATCAGTTGATGCACTGAGCTACCGCTACCGGTACAAGCTTACTAGAGCTCGCGGGCACTGCGTCCAGGGAAATTCGCGTGAGATTTAAAAGTAAGGGTTGTACGAATGACAGTACTTCACAGATTATCTGGCCCACGACAGTCTTTGTAAAACAGAAATCTCATTTTGTTCAAAAAATGGATTGAATATGTTTAGCTCTCAGCCATCGATTTGTAACCTAATTCATGTAAAAGATAAATCAGGATAAATTCCGGTTTACTTATTTTTTATTTATTTTACGTCAAAAAACAGATAAAGCTGGGTATAACGTGCAATGCGGAGGATTGAGTTCTGTGCACATTTTCAAAATTCTGTGATCCCTACACTAAATCACATACTACTTGAATTTTAAATGAAAAAAAAAACGCTCACATGTAATGAAATCTATTTTCAGGGATAAATAAGCAATAAATTTTGGGCTCTTATCCATCATGTTCTTCGTCAAGGAATATACTTCCTGCCGCGATAACATGGAAACGATAATTTGAATAACTGTATTTCCCACTGAATTCTAGAAGACGTGCACCGATAATGAAGTTACATTTATGTCCAGAAGCAAAACAGGGGCCATCTCAGCATTTGCTCAATGAATCAGGAAAACTGGACGAAAAACGTGATCGAAATGGGGGTCATTGACCCAGAAGCTACGATACAATACTTGTTACATATTGTTTAGAATTATATAGTTCAATGGTAGATATTACATTAAATATCACTGTTTAAATTAATGTTACTTTCCGTGTGATGCTCAGTATAGTCTCTAATTGTATAGAAACAGTTATGCAGCAGAAACGATTTCAAATTGGATTTAAACTTTTCTATCGAATTTAATCGTTTTGTCATGTGGTAAAGTGTAGTAAAATAATATATATGTTTTGTATGTGAATTTTTTGTAATGAGCTGTTGATACTGGCACCTGATGAATATGATTTTACGTTGAGTGTTATAGTAATAGACATCGGCGTTTTCTGAAAATATATTCCCGCCCTTAAGCAAGTCATTTTTGACGTACCAAAACCACTGATTCGTAAATCAACAGACAAGATAATGGTAAAATTCCTAGATTAATGAAGAGAAACTTACAAGAATAACGTGGGTGAGATATGGTTATTATTCGAACAATTATATTTTGTAATCTAAAAGTCTGGGAGCTATAAGATGTATTTACCCAGAATATTATGTCATATCTCAGGAGGGAATGAACATTCACGAAATATACACAACGAGCAGCATGAAGGATGACTGAATTTGCAAGAATTCTGAACGCGTAGCATAATGAACTTAATTTTGTGTTCAATTCATTTAAATGGACGTTCCATTTAAGGTTTGACTGAATTGAGAGACCTAAAAGTTTTGTATTCTTAACATCAGTCAATGGTACACCGTTCATTTTCAATGGAGCAAAGAATTGTTTATTTGAAATGGAAAACTAAATTAAAACAGTTTTCTTTTCGTTTACTACTCATTTGTTATTTCGTAACCAATTTGAAACATCTGATATTGTACAGGTCTGTAGAAGATCCTATACCACTGTGCTGCTTGTGTGCCAGAGACGTCGCGTATGCGGCGAAGGTAGTTAAACAGAGAGCTGTTTTTCTTCCGGTCCTCCTTGAGGGCACTCCGCGCGCCGCTTTCCCTCGCAATCCGTACAGAGCGAGCGGCCGGAAGCGGTAGTGGGCGAAGTGCGAACGCTGCTTTGCAGTGGTGAAGGAGTATTAAAAATAACTACGGTAACTTGAATGCCCGCCGACGTGGATGGCCGAGGTGGCTAAGAGCGAGTACCGACTCAGCGCTTCGGTCCGAAGGGTCGCGGGTTCGAGTCCCGCCTTGGGCATGGCTGTTTGTCCCTTGACTTTGTGTGCGTTGTCGCGGAGGGCCTCGCGTTCTGGTGATCCCAGATCAGAGGAGCCCGCAAGAGTGTTTGTCTAGTGTATGGTCGAATATGCGTCCCTTCTGGACGTAAAGGGCAACCGGCTGTCGGCTGGATAAAAGCCCTAGGAAAAAAAACAAACTTGAATGGCTCACGCAAGTTTGCTTGATACACGAGCTCCCTCGTCCTTGCCCAGCAGCGAATGCCCGTTGAGATACCTGTGTCCGACTCGGGCCAATTGACAATGCTGCCAACACCCACCGCTTACCTTCAAAGTAATCGTAATATTTATGAGGCCATGCCAGTGAGCTCTAGGGTAGACTGGTGATACCTTGCGCCCAGAAATCGTGACGGTTGGCCATGATGGTGAACGTCTATTCTGACATAGTTACCTCAGAACCAAATAGCAGGAATTAGCGTCTCATTCCAATTCTAAAAAAATATTCTTTTACGGTCACTAAAATTTAGTATAATGTCGAAAGTGACTAATATTTAATTCTTTAAAATTGCAATTTACGTACAATACTTTAACAAAATCCAGCCCCTTTGGGGGAAGCCTCCTAGACGTCACCGAAGGTACGTCAGCCATGATGATTTTTTTTGTGAGCGGTTCAGCTATAGTTTCGGTCTCCGCGAAATGATGTGGAGGGTGTTTTATATTAATAAAACAACTTCCAGGCGGTGTGCTACATCATTTCAACGCATTTTATGTCAAAATTATTTGCTCTCCGATAGGAGAGCGTGAGATATCCGACGAATATCCGAGTACTCAGTGAGATATCACAACGTACAGTGTACATTTGTTCGAGTGAGGCGTTCAGGGATGAGACTCACAAAATACGTAGTCATTGGAAGTTACAGGAATTGTGACTATATTTATCGAAATTACTTCAATCTGGTGGGTGTTTAATCAAGTATGATTTGATCGTATTCACTTCGATAATGAAATGTGTGTTTGGGTACTTGGATGAATTTACATAGTTTGAAAAAGTCCTTAATATTTTCTTTTACGCGATTTCAAACTGAAAAATAATTTTTAATCAACGTACATAGTTAATCATTCAGAATTACATCTACCATCAGCGGCCATTGACGTTTTTGAACATTCGAGTACAATTGATGTGATATTCAATATCTTAACATTGTTCTTTGGTAATCTTACGGTAAGTTTGTTCATGTGTATACTTTTAATTAGTTACGCATGTGTTTTTACACATATTAAACACTATAAAATGTTACATTTAAGTACATTAATTACGTTTTCCTATATTCTTTGATATTTTATCAGATGTTTTCACACCAAAATTTAAGAACTATCGTAGCCATGAGTTTACATCACACAGGCTACAATGTGACAGGAGAATACACATTTTACATAACATATTAGGAGTATAGTTTTGAAACTGACATAATTCATCATATTTCTTTATGATCAAAAATTTATTTTACACATTTTAATTTACTTTATGCATTCTGTAGGCAAAAATGACTCGTACGAGAAAATTTCGTATTAATTGTAAATCTTATGGAGATGATATGATGGTGTATATATGGACGAAGATAGTGGAAATTAAATTGATGAATAATTTACAAAATAAAGCTACTGGATATTAAAACACCTTACCTTGCTCCCTTCATCAGATTATTTCCCCCTCTAGAAATATCAAAGGAATCACTGTCAACAATAGGTGTTGCCCTTGCGACAGCGATCAGAGGAAACGCCATCTGTTCATTGATCATTTATGTTGGTATGCTGTTAGAAATTTAGTCCTGTAATGAGGGGTTTTGTAGTCTTTAAGCGATCACAGATTATCTAATTTTCATCATATATATCTATCGCTTAAAATGTGTTACAACACCTTTACACACTGTCGATATAAAATGATATTTACATAAGCCTGTTATGCCTACCTCACAATCTATTTGATTCCAAGAGTATTGTGAGGGTTTAAATTATTCCTGGGAATATTCATCCCCATCATCCCCCCTGATCCCATCCATTCAATACCCAATTTAAAGGTAGACAGCAGTCGTATTTGACTATCTCAACGGTACCATTTATCTCAACGGAGGTAAATGGGATAGAGAAAACCTTCGGATAGAGAACAAATTCAGATAATTCGTTGTTACCTACTTTTAAATATTCTCTCTGATACATTTTCACTATCTACAGTCACTTGGCCAACGCCTATACCAGCAGATATTATGCTAGCCCATTTATCTAAAACAAGCACGATATTTGTCCTACGAATTCGATAATTACCAATTAGACAATTCTTAGACTGCTTCACTTCTCTTACAACAGCTAATTTATACATTAATATGTTTCATTTTTAAGTGGATTTTTTAAAATTGTTTTTCTGATGTCTGCTTCGGTTACTGAAGTCTCAAATAATGGCCAGTTTTTCTTTACTTTTTAGTTGCAATTCTCATGTGAGTGGTTCTCGGTAGGTACCGGTACCGATACTAGTGTACGCATAGGAATCAGTCCCAATTGGGAATCTCTGAGTTAACTAGGGATGCTACATCGATATCATGTTTTCAAAATATTCATGCTTATATAAAATCATCGAGTAGTTAACATCTATTTTTTTAAGCCGATGTTTTTTAACATCGAGGTTTTGTGTTCGGTGTTTTTACGTGTTCGATTATTTAAATGACAAAGAACATCGTAACAAAATCCTATTATAATTTTCAGATATCCATAAATTGAATATTGTTTTGTTAGACCAATGTGACCGTGGGTGAAAAATAGAAACAAATCCCGCTTTCGTAAAAAAAGAAACATATATTGTTTTTGAATTATGTAATCAGATAATCCAAGTTCCTATAATTGTCCCTTAATAACTTTTTGACTTTGTTTTGTCACATAAATCTCAATTAAAATTACTATATCACTTTGAAATTAACCCCTTCCACTGCGTGAATTTCACTGCATACTAATAATGAAACTGCTTACTAATCCAGTTTTAAAACATTGATGGTTAAAAACATCACAGGCTACAATGTAACAGGAGAGCACACAGTTTACATAACATATTAGGAGTATAGCAGGTCGATGTTTTATTAACAGCGATGTTTTAACTTTGAGCATCGATGTTTTGTTGGGAATGTCGCATTCCTAGACGTAATCAATTACGCAACATGAGAGAGGCTTCTCCGGAAATAGGGACATCACGACTCAAGATCGTGACTTCTCCACCAGCTTTCTTCGGCGTCACGCAACTCGTCGCATTTATGGAGGTGATGAAGGATTCATCAGTTTTCTGAAGAGCTGGAAGCTGTATTGTTTCAAGTACAGGAGTTATGTCTATAAATTGGCATCTACGAGAAATTTATTTATATACACACATTTTAATTTACCGAAAAAAATACAATTTTAATTGATAAATATTCAGCACAATTCACTCGAAGATCGAAACGGCATTATAATAAAAATGTGAAACATTTATTAGCGCCGGTTTTCAAATAAGAGAAACCGTTCTTACATTAATACTTTGTCCTATTTGTATACATCAAAGTCAAATATGAACTTCATCGAACTATTATTTTTTCACTTCGCCGCTTCATGGAAATACCGATCTACTCTATACAATATGTAACTCGTATTAGTTTCGATCATTCAGAACTTTGTAACTCCAATATACAGATAAGTATCGATGTAGTACCGACATATCACATAGTGTCACATTGTCGAAGAAACATAGGTTCATGGAAATATCAATACATTTTAAGTGAAACATATTGGTTTTCAAAAAATTGTATTACAAATATGTAAACAAGCATTAAAATAAAAATCTGTATTTTGCTTCGTAACGCACAGTCGAAGAAAAATCGGCAAATGTTACACCAATTATACCTGAAATTGTTTTAGCCACTACTGTTTTGTAATAGAAATACGTAGACAATTACGGATTTGGTACTGACATATCACTTCTTGATGCGCAGTCAAAGAAAAATTAGCGCATAAGAATTACAGTACATTTTACAAACTTCATATCGGTTTGGTCTTTCCATTATATACTAAAACAAACATGTTGACAGTTACTGAATTAGTATTTCGTTTCGTGGCACAGTCGAAGAACACCCGGTGTACCAAAATAACGGAACACTTTGTACCGACATTGTACCAACTTAATACCACTTTATACCCGGTACACTTCACGCCTACTTTGTACCAAATTTATACCACTTTATACCCGGTACACTTCCAGTACACTTCGGTACACTTCGCGCCTACTTTGTACCAACTTAATACCACTTTATACCCGGGTGTGTCGGAGTGCAGGCGGTGGCTACCGCTCGGGCGACGGCGTGTACTTGTCGGCGAGGGCGGGGGCGGCGGCGCAGGGGGCGGGGCGCACGCGGCGGCCCGCGCGCCAGCCCACGGCGAAGCACGCCACGCACAGCGCCAGCAGCGCCGCCATCACGCGGAAGCACGCCGGGAAGCTCTGCGTGGCGTCGCGCACCAGCCCTGCGGGCCGAACACACGCATCAACAGCAGAATCCGACCAGGTAGAGTGTAGGACTGGCGATTAGCACAGCACTGTGCTTTGTTTTGTTTCGGAGAGAAAGAGGCAGAGCTATGGTATACATTGATTGATTTTTTCGTGTTTCCGGGCGTGTCAACTGCTTTGGTCATTATTCCCGTTAGTGTAGTGCATGTTTTTTCTCGGGAGATGGCGGTGATTTTCCCCCGCTGGATGGCGAGATCCGGCGCCGACCTACCGTCGGCTAGTGGGGTTTCCTCCTAACCAGGACTCTCCTACCAGCGGGGCACCGCCCCAGCCGGGACAAGCTCCCGACCAGTCTCCCGGAATATGTGGTAGTGTAGTGCATGTTAGTGTAAGTGAGTGTGTTTAAGGGGAGAGGATAGGACAAGGAAGAGGAAGGAAAGTTCGCGCGCGGCCCGTGGCTCGTTCGGTACGGTACTGCTCCGGCATTTGCCTGGTGTTGATGGGAGAAACCACGGAAAACTGCCGATCAGAGCAGCCGGCCGCTAGAATTCTCCTCCAGACAGCGACTGAATTCGACCTACCTGAAAAGCTAGTGTCGAAAATATTGCCGCCGTCAGGACTCGAACCTAGGGCCTCCCGGTCAGAGGCGCTGCAGTGACATCAGTTGATGCACTGAGCTACCGCTCCCGGCGCTATGGCATATTCAGGACAACTGAAATCTCAACCACTGATCTGAAGGCTCCGTATATATTTTTCGAGATATTGAGGTAACTTTTTTTTCTTCAAACAGAACTATGGAACAATACGTACATTTTTAGTCTATCATGACGAGCGTGACAAGACAAATCCAAAGACATAAATATTGTCATATGTTAAATAAGCATTTTCTTGAGTAATTTTAACTTTTTTATGACTCGTGTTGATAGTATATTTTTAATTTAACAGTCCACCAACCAAGATCGCGCAGCGCTCTCCCTGCTAGCACGTGCTCGGAGCGTTTCAATATCTGTTTAACACGAGTCGCAAAACTCAGAATTACTCAATAAAATGCTTATCTAACTTATGACAATATGTATATTATGGGATTCGTCCTTTTACGCACTTCATGATAGAATAAAAAAAGTATGTATTGTTCCATTTGAAAAACACAAAGTTACTTCAATATCTCTTAAAATACAAGTGAGAAAATCGAAACGAATAATTTGCATCAATTAGCCCCACTCCCTGATGCACTTTCGTAAAAACTGCATTACAATACCCTCAACCGTTCAAAAATTATAGGAAGTGCTAAAGTTACGTGACTCACTCTGTATAATTAAAAAAGTGCACATTTTTTGGAAACGATTTAATATTTCTGAGTGCCTCAAGTACACTTGTCACTAGACTCGTAAGTGTAGTGCATGTTTTTTATCACGGGAGGCGGTGGTGTTCTTCGCCCTCTGGATTGCGAGGTGTGGCTACGACCTACACGTTGGTTTGCGGTGTTTTCCCGAACCAGGTATCTCCCATCAGCGGGCAAGGTCCCAGCCGGGACAAGCTCTAAGCCCCCCGACCGCTCTACCGTTATGAGTGGTAGTGTAGTGCATATAAATGTGTGTGTGTGTGTGTGTGTGTGTGTGTGTGTGTGTGAGAGAGAACGTAAGGGATGAGGATAGGACAAGGAAGAGGAAGGGAAGATCGCCAGAGTTCCCTGGCTTGTTTATTGGGTACTGCTCTGGATTTCTCTGGTTTTGATCGAAGAAACTACGGAAAGCTACCGATGAGAACAGTTGTCCGCTATAATTCCCGTCCAGGCAGCACATGAATTGGACCTAATTATCTAACGAATGTCGAAAATCCTGCCACCGTCAGGACTCAAACCTCAGGACTTCTCGGTAAGTGGTGCTGCAGTGACATCAGTGGACTCCCTGAGCGATTATATCCGGTTTCTTGCTATCAATAATTGAATTGTGCAAACATTGTAGTACAATTATTGTAGTCAATATCCTTCGTTACCTTCTTTTATTTATATTTCCTCCAACGACGGTAAAAAATGAGGAGATAGGGATTCCAGAACTTAAAAAAAGCGACTGCTTGTGTGGCTCAGGCTTTCAATTGATGTTCCTGCAGTGCCTCTGATCGGCAAGTCCAAGGATTTGAGTGTCAATGGTGGCAAGATTTTCGGCACTAACTAGATAGCTAGGTCGAATTTTGTCGCTATCTGGAGGAGAATTCTAGCTGCTGGCTGCTCTGATCGGTAGTTTTCCGTAGTTTTACTAGGATAAGCAAGGGCAGTATCTTAACAAACGGACCACAGACCGCGCGCGAACTTTCCTTCCCTTTCCTTCTATCTCTTTCCTCATTAGTTACTTACACATTTACAAGTATTACATCATCATACATGTTGGGAGACCAATCAGGAGTTTGGGACTAATCGGGATCTGGTCCCGGCTGGGGCGGTACCACGCTGATGGGTGATTGGTTGGAGAAAACCCTACAAGCCGACATGTAGTTCGGCGTCGGATCTCTCCATCGGCCGCCATTTCTCACACACACACGCCATTCCGCCCTGCCTAGGGATGGCAAAAAAATCGATGTTTTCCACTAGAAACATTGATATATTAACATCGATTTTTGCTTTTCGATGTTTTCTTCACGTCGATATTTTGTTGCAGAAACATCGATGATTTTTTAATTTTTAATCTTTAATCTTTTAATGTTTTGTTGTTTAATGTTGGGGTTTTGGCACGTTAGCCAATCACAGCTACTTTCCGTGATAAAAGCATGCACGGGATAAACGGCCTTAGCAGTTGCAGTGCCAGAAACACTATTCAATCAATCCATTAAAAGCGAGCGCCAGAGAGCGTGCTTACCCAGGAGGAAGGAGAACAGCGCCATGAGCCCGATCTGCAGGGTGAGCGCGATGGCCATGGCGGACGGAAACTTGTCCGGGGGGACGATCTCGGCCAGCGTGAGGAAGTAGGTGACGTACATGACGCCCTTGCACAGCCCCAGCAGCGCGCCCAGCGTCAGCAGCGCCTCCCACGCGGACACGAACGACAGCGCTGCGCCACGCCCACACACACCACCACCACCAGTCACAAGGGCAGCAATGGCAGCAGTATTTAATAATAATAATAATAATAATAATAATAATGATAATAATAAAATAATAATAATGATAATAATATTTTCATTAGGAACATTCTAGGAGCAAGACATACCCAAGACGGTTACAGGCTGCAAACAATTAAAACAACAGAACAGTTTTCAAACATCGAAATTGATATTAAGAAAAGGTGAATGAAATTCTTTGGTCATCTCAACAGACTACCGGAAAATCGACTGACAAAAAGGATACTACATTATATTACGTCACTTAAAAATTCCACACCTTGGCTAGATGAAATTCGAAAGGACCTCAAAAACATAAACATAAGACCAACAAACATTTTAGAAAGAGACACCTTCAGACACAAATTAGACAAATGGGAAGTTATGTCAGAGCAACCTAAACAAAAACAGTACAGACCAAAATGGTCAGAAGAACGTAAACGAGCCTTCTCGGAAAGAATGAAAGCCTATTGGATCAACAAGAAGATCTCAAAGAAAAATTGATCGAGTTATTTGCTGAACATCTTCCATTTCTGGAGAGAATTCACCAATAATAATAATAATAATAATAATAATAATAATAATAATAATAATAATAATAATAATAATAATAATAATAATAATAATAATAATAATAATAATAATAATAACAACAACAAATAAAAAAGCCAGTCTGGATAGCTGAGATCGCTAAGGCAGTAGTGCCGTGGCGATCTCGGACGGAAGGATCGTGAGTTCGAGTCCCGCCTCGAGCATGGGTGTATTTGTGTATGTCTGTTTGTGTGAGCCATGCATTCATCCATTATTATCATCATCATCCCATCTTTCCCAGGACTAACAACAATGGGGTATATAAATCGGATTCAGCCTAATGCTGATCCCCCTAATTGATTTCATGCAAGACTTTCAACGTAATAAATGACAAGTGCAAGTATGCGTGGTCCAAGACGACCAATTTGCTACAAAATAATAATAATAATAATAATAATAATAATAATAATAATAATAATAATAATAATAATAATGTCTTTATTACTGTCGAACCTAACCATAATTTGGGAGATAAGGGCCACTCAAATACTAAGTGGCGTCCTTGACATCCCCTCTCTTCGTAACAATTGGTTTTACTGATGCTCCTCCTGCTACAAACGTTCCATTTTTATACTCTGTCACCTTCCCGAGGCATACTAACACATACTATATTCCGAAGTTAAAAGAAAATTGATTTACAATTATGTGGAAACCATACACTACAACACACAGATGTATGCGTGTGTGTTTGTGTGTTGCCAATTCGACATTCCGCCATATTATATTAATCATATTGTTCCCTTCTTCGTAATGAATGTGTGTCCTAGTTCATCCTCCCCGCTTTTCCCGCCCTACCTACGGATAGCAAAAAAACATTTATGTTTTTCAAACATCGATGTTTTCCACCAGAAATATCGATATATTAACATCGATATTTTGCTTTCGATGTTTTCTTCACATCGAAATTTTGTTGCAAAAACATCGATGTTTTTTTTTAAATTTTTAATCTTTTGGTGTTTATTGTTGGGGTTTAGGCTCGTTGTAGAGTACCAGCTATTCACAGCAATATCGTTGTTTTACGTCACCCCCTTTATCACGCTGCACAATTTGCCTTTGCAATCTGAGGGAATTTTATGGTGGTTTTACTTCGATGGTGTATTAATGGAAGTAATTAAATGCTGAAATAGCAAAACAGGGTGTTCTTTATTGTTAATTTTATTCTTCGATAATATTTTTTATTAATAAGCAACTAAAATGCTGGTAACCAAACAATAAAATATTTGCCTTTTAGTACTGTAATTCAAAACGGATAGGAAAATAGCATGTTTATTAGTCTATAATTAAAACATCGATGTTTTTTCGTCGATGTTTTCATCGACATTGAAAACCCTTTAGCAATGCATCGAAACAGCAATGTATAGAAACATCAATGTATCGATGTTTTGGTAAAATTAGCCATCACTAGCCCTGCCTACTGACCCTTCTTCCAGATCAGCTTCAGCTCTTGCATGCTCGGCTGAGCAAGCGGGGGGTGGGGGGTGGGTGAGGCCGCGCCTAGACGCGTCTCATTGTCGATATTGGTCGCACGCGAGGTTCGAAGGTCCCTCCTCCACCCCCCGGCGACGGCTCTTTCCACTCCTTTCCATTTGCGCGCCACGCCGATCTGGGCACGCCCTCTCCAAGGCCCCTCCGAGAAGAATCATTTTGTCGAAGCGCTAAAATCACCTCCCACCCTGACTGCCTGCAGACGGCTCCTTTCTGAAAGAATGGTATCACTAACCTTCTCTAAAAAATAAAAACTTGGCAAAAAATTTGGTCCTGGGGCAATTGAACATAAAGTTTTATGGTCATTTCACCTTTATTTGCACTGAATGTAACTTGTCATCGTTGTGTAACATCTTGTAACATCTTGTAACATCGTGTAACATCGTGTAAAATCGTGTAACATCATATAACATCGTGTAACATCGTGTAACATCGTGTAACATCTTGTAACTTTTCATTGTTTCTAGTCTAAAATGTGGATTCACAAATGTACTGAAATTAAAGCTACACATTGTATAATGTTTTATGCAACTTTATTGCCTCAAGTGAAACCTATACGAAACAGATCAATGCCAGAATACGAGTTATTAAAACTCAAGTGTTCTGATAAAGCAAGGCAAATTATTATCAACAATGATCAGTTTCGCAATATAAGTAAAATTAGAACTAATCCATTTATAATCCAACGTATAAACTACTATCATATCAGCCTGACACATTTTACACGAATTGTTCGATTGAAACACATGCTATTGTTCACAAGAAGTTGATAAAGTGAAAAAAAGTAAATAAAACATTAACAGGTACGATAAATCTTCGTATCGTTACTTATTATTACAATACTCGGCCTTGTTTGATAGTTTTAATCTCGTGTTAAAATGGGATGTCTTATGATGAGTATTTCGTAGAATATCATTAAAATTCATTTGAACACATCATTAGAATAATTTTGAACGCACAACATGTAGAAACCCATTAAATCGAATTCACGCGTAGCAGTAACTTGGCCCCGATGCAATGACATTGGTTTGTCCGATGCAGTGATATCGCCGCACCGAGTTTTGCTCGTTCTGCGTAGCAGCACATACGTCAGGAACCACGTGTACACAGCACCAGCACTTCGTAAGCAGCTTCTTTGAAAAGCCACGCGACATCGCTATATTAAAAATGCCAATGAGAAATAGTTTGAAAGAGGCATAAAATAACAATTTTGAACAACGATCAACCAAAAGTTACACGGTTAAAGTATAAAAAAAATAAAAAATAAAAAGATACAATAGTTAAAAAAGCTTCATATATATTTCAATGACTTGTAACAAGTTAATGATGATTACTTAAAAATTAAAAGTTCCCGCTAATATATGATGAAATCTGAGCAGTCAAACTGATTGGCAGAAGGCGGATAGGCTGCAAAACAGCACGCCAATAATGCAAAGGCGTCGGATGCTGCTCCTCTGCACCGATTTTGCTTGTTCTCGGCAGCACCAGATACGTCACGAATCACGAGACCAGATCACGGCCACTTCTTTTGAAAAAAAAAAAGGCCAGACGCTCGCCGCCATGCTGCACGGCAAGCGAGAAGTGATGAGAAACATTTTGAATGTGGCATAAAATGAAAATTTTCAACGATCACCAACCAAAAATAACACAAAAATGAATGTTTAGTTGAAACAAAATATGCAATATTTAAAAAATGCTTCTTATATCTTTTTCAATGACTTATAGCAAGGTGATAATTGTTTTGGTATCTGACTGCATTTAAAATGTTCTTTTATATTGTGACGCAAACTGGTGCATGAAGCTCACTTACTAAAGCCGGAGACGCAACACCACCTTCATGTCTTTGCATGGAGCGAATGCTGAGATGACCCCTTCATTTGTTTCTGGACATAAATGTAGCTTCACTCTGCGCTCGTTTGGTTGAGCTCTCC
Source organism: Teleogryllus occipitalis (assembly GCA_011170035.1). Lineage (NCBI taxonomy): Eukaryota > Metazoa > Arthropoda > Insecta > Orthoptera > Gryllidae > Teleogryllus > Teleogryllus occipitalis. The sequence continues at coordinate 36,727 of BLKR01005654.1, read as the reverse complement.
TTTTGCTAGTTGTAGTAGGAGTATAGTCGGGGATATGGAATACTATTTTCGCACTAACTCAGTTCTGTAGTTCGTTTACCAATGCAAGGAATATTTTACATCTCGGGAGCGAAAATGTCTATTTTAAAATGTTAGTAACCTTGATTTGTTGGTAGTTTTATTCATCATTCAAATATTTACGGTTAAAAGATGTGATAGGGATTCTAGAGCTCAAACAAATGGCGCAGGCATCTCCCCCATAGCTCCAAAAAGTTTTTAGAGTTAATTGAAAAAATAAATCAATCAAGAATAAATATGAAAAAGGGTTTTAGTGTTCATCAATAAAATAAATCAATCAAGAATAAACATGAAAAAGGGTTTTAGTGTTCGTTGACAAAATAAATCAATTAATAAATATGAAAAAAGGTTTCTAGTATTTTGTAGTATCTCACTGGCAAGACTGAACTTGGCGCGCACGTTTACATAGAGCGTCATGGTTTGCTTCTGCGCCTCGGAAAACATTCCGGGGTGCCTATTGGCTGAGGGCAGGACCGACGCCTAGCATATAGCGGTCGCCGCCTGCCTCGCTAGTCTTGTAGCGAGTGCGGTAGAGTCGAGTTAACCGAGCTAATATGTCTGTCTTTTTCTCTTGTATCCAGCACCTGTTTTGCCCCAGAACTTTCGCCTGGTTCTCGGATTCATACCGCTAGCGGTAGCTCAGTACATCAACTGATGTCACTGCATCGCTTCTGACCGTTCTAGGACTCGAACCTAGGACCGGAGGTCCTAGGTTCGAGTCCTGACGGCGGCAGGATTTTCGAAACTAGCTTTTCAGCTAGGTCGAATTCAGTCGTTGTCTGGAGGAGAATTCTAGCGGCCGGCTGCTCTGGTCGGTAGTTTTCCGTGTTTTTTCCAATCAACACCAGGCGAATGCCGGAGCAGTACCCTACCAAACGGGCCACGAACCGCGCGCGATCTCTCCTTCCTCATCCTTGTCCTATCCTCTCCCCTTACACACACACACACTAACATGCACTACACTACCACATATGTCGGGAGCTTAGAGCTTATCCCGGCTGGAGCGGTGCCCCGCTGGTGGGAGAGTCCTGGTTAGGGGAAAACCCCGCTAGCCGACGGTAGGTCGGCGCCGGATCTCGCCATCCAGCGGGGGAAGATCACAGCCATCTCCCGAGAAAAACTTGCACTACACTAACGGGACTAATGACCGAAGCAGTTGACGCGCCCGGAAACACGACAATATCAATCAATCGGATTCATGATTTTGGATAACGAACCCCTGGCTGGTTTTTGTTTTGGATTCTCATCTGGATTGTGGCTTGACCCCGCTCGTCCTCTGATACGCCCATTGGATTCGACTTTGCGCGAGACGCTCCGCCTATCCGCGCGGTTTCCGATCCCGGAGCCCGCCTGAAGACTAAGTTCCTCACGGCGCCTCCTGCGCCTTCGCCGCTATCGGCCTGCGACGACCTCGCTGGCACGGCGCTCGCCCGCTGGGAGGACTCCGTATTCGGCCTTTCTACGAGGCCGAGGCCGCATTCGCCGACTCAGAGGGTACGTTCCCCCCCCTGATGGTTGCAAGCTGCCCTGACGGCCTAATGCCTCATTCACAATGCAAACTTAAAGTTTTGCCTGAACCTATCACAATTCACCGCACTGAAACTTCATCGATTCGTTTCTAGCACGGTGAAAATATCTCTCCATCATAGTTTCAAGCTTTTTCTTCGACATTTCTATCGATATATATATATATATATATATATATATATATATATATATATATATATATATATATATCGTTTCTAGCACGGTGAAAATACCTCTCCATCTCTCTCTCTCTCTCTCTCTCTCTCTCTCTATATATATATATATATATATATATATATATATATATATATAAGTGTAATTGTGTATATGTATAAGTGTAACCGCTTGTTGTCGGCTACATTTATGACCAACAAAAAATAGAAGCGATAATACCCGACATTACGCCCTACACGTAGTTTCTATAGTGGCGAAGAGATGGCGTCAGCCAGAAAAAGATTTCTGAACGCACTCAGACTATAGCCAATCAGAAACTTTTGTGGAAATACGGACGTGGCGTGAACTTGTGTCAGAAGAGCTCGTTCTCTTTCTTGTTCGAGTCGCCTAGGTGAACGGTTGGCTACAAGTACACCACACAGTCTACGAGGGACACGCGGAAGATACCGGAATGCAAAAGCTTTAATAAAAGCTTTTATTTTATTTTATTTTATTTTTCACCTTATTTCATTTTATTTTTGGAATTTCACTTTGGAAATCCTATTATGGAATTTTGAGATTTATTAGAAGTACGGATTATCCAACAACTAGCTTGACTTTTGCTATTACGAAGTCATAACTTGGAGTTTCGGACTCGCATTCTGATGTGACCATCGCCTCTGCGAAAGCTGTGGTAAAACTTCGCTGAACAACTAGGAGACGGCGCTCGGAAATATTCCAATTTCGACGCGACAGGCAACGCACGGACCTTGCAGAAGAACGACGACCTTGAGGCGCGAGCGTCGCGCGATAGCCAGCTACACAGCGCGGGACCAGCTTGAGGAATTCGCCGGTCGTGAGTCACATAAAAACAGAGAGAACATTCATTAAATTTCAGTCTGGAAAAATTCTAAGATAGAATTATAATTGTACTAGCTAAAACGTTGCAATGTGAGCTTCCCTCAATAACAGACGTTGATCGGGCAAGTTTCATAGAACATTGGTCTTGCTAGCCAGTAAATTCATTTCTTTTCGACAGTCGTAAGAGGAATCAGATTAGAGTAATCCTTATGTTTATGATAAAAGTTGTTTTTGTACATAATCATTTATCTAGATTCATATGTAATTGATTTAATACTGTTTCAAACCATTTAAGAGAAATTGCCTGTGTGAAATTTTGAACAGGAGTGGAAGCCGTTCAAGTATTTCTTTTAAAGTGTTACTCCATAGACAGTTAACAGACGTTATAAAACAAAATTTCGTACTGAAAGGCTACGTAGAAGCCGAATGTCAAGTGTGAATATTAAGTGTAACGTAATTAGTGATTTAAAAGGTATTAGAGAATTTTGAGTATTGTTTGTATGTATTTTTTTTGCAGGATGAGTATTTGAACTGTGATTTGTGTGTCTCATAAGTGATATTTTTGTGAAGTGTACATATGTATTTATTGCTTGTTTCTTGTAAACGGGGATCAAAGTTATTGTCGCTTTAGTGAAAACTGCAGTTTAGGTAGGGAACTAACTACCATAGTTTAACATAAAAGTGAGAACATAGGAGGATATGTGAACTCCATTGTACAGAGAATTTCATTCGTTAGAATACATGTTATCTGTTATTTAAAACTACAAAATTGTGTTTGCTTGTTATTTGATCATTAGTTTAGCAAAGACGAACCCACTACCGATAGGGAAGTTTATCCATAAATTGAGATATTCCCAGGTTTGCGTGACGGTGTAATCACACGTCACGAAATAAGTAAATGATAGATTTACTTTAGTAATTGCGGTTACAATATTATTATTATTATTATTATTATTATTATTATTATTATTATTGTCATTATTAATAATAATAATAATAATAATAACAAAATTTCGAGAATATTAGCCTATGTACCTTACACATTTTATTTCTACGAGTAGTATTGCTACTCAAGAAGCACATACTATGTCTCTAAATAAATGATACATAATAGTGAAATATGAGCGAGTACTGGCAATTGTATATTCACTGGAACATTCCAAAATTGCAATTTCCATATCAATTGAACAAAATAAGGTTTATAACGAGATATTTTACTTATTTGAGAATTATGTCATTTATTTATTGTAGTTGCTTACATCGTAAATTTAATAAATAAAATACATAAAAACATTGCACGTGTTGTGTTGGTATTTGACCGGGCCATAAAGTATTCAAAAGGCCCAAGGCCATAAAGAATCAGAAAGGCCCGCAAGGGTATTAACAATACCATTACGTGTTTTGTTTGAGGTCTGTAAACACACGGCAATGAACTAGTGAACCATAAATAAAATTATATTATATTTTTTCAGACATTTATTTTCATATAATTTGAAAACTTATATGAAGCCAATGAATCATTTGGATGAAGAATAGTTCCAACGTACGTCTGGACAATCGTAAAAAATCGTTGTTTTTTTTTTTCAAAAAACTTTGAGTGAATCCATTTCATGATGGAACAAATAATTAAAATTATTGTTGGAGTACAGATGGAACTGCCATTTTCATATTAGTTGATTTCCTAAAGTCTTGAGTTTGCGCTAGCTTATTGATTTTGCCCCACCCTCCTTCCGCCTGCCATCAATTGGCGCCTAGTAAGGCCTCTCACGGTATCTACCACTCCTCAGGGGACCTTACCACTGAAGAGCTCATGCGCGCCCTCCTGACATCGCTTTCTCCTCTCTCGGATCAGTACCTTCTCTTCACGTATTCACCCATGGTATCGCTTGTCCCCATCATCTAGCTTGTACAATTCTTGTGACTAGTAATCTGCACACACAGATCGCACACTCACAGCTAAACCCTCAGGCCAAGAGATTATGAAAGGACTAAGGTGTAGGTGTAATATACGAGGGAATTGGAATGCCCCCCCCCGCAATGCAAAAAAATTAAAACATGCATATTTTACGTGGATTTTGAATCCACAGTCTAACTGTCCATGTACATCCTACATATCGGACAAACTTGTATAACCCTTACTTTTAAACCTTGCGCCAGTTTGCCTAGATGCAGAGTCTGTAAATTCGTGCCCACGACATGCCTGACACAGACGTATTCTGGGTTCTGCAGCAACACTGGGATACAAACCGTTCCAGAGCAGAGTGGTAACTTTCGGTGATAGCAGAGCTCTCTGGGCAGCGAACAGCTCTCACAAATAATTTCGTCATTTCAAAGTTGCAAATAATTTTACCATATCGGTGAGACCATTTGGAATGCAATTTCTCTCTCCATCACCTCCCCCCTCTCTCTTTCCGATTCATGTGGAGGACTAGTGACGATTAACAAAAAACTACAGGCTTTGCTTAAGAAGGAATTTTGGAAAATATTTCTTGCTGATGTTATAATGCGAATTGAATGCGTAATATTTCAACTATTTTTTGGCCACATATATGTAGTAGGTCAATATTTCATTCAACCCCACTCGTAAATATAAAATGCCTGGAATTGTATTCATTATTTCATTTGTGAGTACAATTGATTCAAATAATGTCTTGTGAAGTTTCTCAAAAACGCAAAAGGTTTGGGTGAAAATGAGCTTCAAAATTCACATTTTCAAAAACGCTCGAACATTTTCTCAAAAACCGCTCAATATTTTTCAACAAAAAATACTTAATAGGACGAGGATAGGACGAATTTACTCTTCTATAATATTCTTAAAGTCATGTTTCAGTGCTATTATTAAGGGACCGAAAAATTGATAAATGGAGAAAAAATTAGTTCGGCAGCGATAGATGGCAGCCGGGAAGAGGGTGGGGCCAAACTGAAAAACTAGGCCAGACCGTAGAGATTAGGAAACGAACTAGTTCGAAAAAGTCCGGGCAATAATATAGTATTATTAATGTCTAAATATGTTGCAAAAATGGACGGGTATAATCGCCCTATGATTTTCATGATAACATTATAACCTCAAGATTAAATCAATATTCGAGTCCATTGATTTAATCATGAGGTAAGACATTTAGACTTTTGAAGATCCTTCATTCAGTAGAGGAAATTGTTGAAATGCAGGCATTTTTATGGTCAAGGAATACTGAGCCATGAGGCATTCTTCTTGATTAACCCTGATCCAACTTCCAATTATTTGGACAAAATTAAGTAGTAACTATTTGTGCAAGTTTCTGGATACTGTTTCTGCGCCAAAATTCTCGTGAAGGAAACTGCGGACTAAGTTGCCCGAGGCCTCGAGATAAGAGTCTGCAGTATGCCTTGCCCGACCGGCACTTTCCGCCACCCGCGGTTGCTGCGGCTTGCGGCGCGGGGTATTGGAATTACGCGACGTTTTATGAAGCTCGTCGAATGACCGTGGCTGCGCTGACCGGGGCAAGGAGAGAGAAAGACGAGAGATCAGGGGAGGTGGAGAGAGCAAGCGAGAACGATAGAGGGAGAGGGAGAGAGAGAGAGGGGATGAGAGAAATGATATATAGACTGTAAGGACATTTCTAAAGCGAAATGTGAATTGGTTTATAATGTAGAGCACATTATATATGGACTTTTGGTTCATTGCAACAAAATTAGGATAAAAGGGGAGACAGGTGTTCTTTCTCGTGAAGGGGTTCGTGAGATTTCCCAAATATGAAAAACAAATATTATAGAACTTTAACACTTTATTATCAATTATTTTAACAAAACCATAGTAACAAAAATGAGTTACTTAGTGATTGATAATCTTTGAAATGTTATAAACCTTGGTAAATTCACTATTAACTTTCAAGAATATCAGTACGTTACTTCTGTACTTCGGTCTCTTTTATGTCTCATGGGAGCTCCCTTTCTATATACTGAATGGTACACATCCTTATAAATGTAACATTTATTCCTTATTTTTACAAGAGAACATGTACCCTTTCAAAATACATCTTCTGCCTAACCATATGAATTTGCTTTATCTATTACTACAAAATACGACATTATATTCCTTACACGTTCGTCCACGCCTTCTTCACACTCAATTGAGTAATAATAATTCCAGTTTTGGAACAGTCTTACAATTTCGTTGCAAACCAGATTTCTCCTGTTCACCGGCTCCGGGCTGGTCCGCGTGATGGGTCGCGTCGCCTTCACTTCGCTCCGTCTCATGGCCTTGATTTGAGCTCCTGCGGCCCCACTCTGGCCACCTGCTAGACTCGCACCGTGCCTCGACTTGCAAGACGATGCCCCTCACCATCCAATCCAACAACAGATACTTCACGTGGAATGGTTTCTATCCGTTTTATAATGTTTACCTTCCGCACACGAAATGTTTCTATTCACACTACTGCACTGTGCTCCATTTCCGGGCTGCGCACGTGGTTAACTATTCACATATCACAGGATGAATTTTTTACACACCATCAATACTGATGGCATTCCATCTGCACACAGTGTCTCTCGGTTTAATTGTCAACACCTCCGAATTTGTTTATCAGACGATATATCGCAGTGTTTCACTCGCGGGTACGCTGCCGCACACGAGTCCATGAGTTCTCGCTTTTCTCCGACCCACACAGTCACTGATTGTCTAATCAATATTGTTTTTCATTTCATTCAGTTTCACTTATTAGTTAGCAATGCTTTCACCGCTTTTGTCCCGATTTAAAGATCGATGCGGCTGGATTCTTTCTCACTCCGGTCTCTCACGGCCACTGCCACGCTCGCGCTCCGCCGCCATTCCCTCTCTCGCGCCAACTGCCTGATCTCGTTCCCACGTTTCTCTCTGCCTCAACTGACTCGTTCCGAACGAGTCGTCGGGCAAACGGTCATGGCGACCGCGCAATTCAAAATACAAACGTACACTCAAAATCTCTCTCTCTCTCTTTCTCTCTCTCTCTCTCTCTCTCTCTCTCTCTCTCATATATATATATATTTATATTTTCTTCTCTGACGCTACAACATTCTCTTGAATGTCTTGGCCTGCTCCACAACTGCCTTCCATTTTCCTCTATCTTGAACCACCTCATGTCAACTTCTAATCCCTAATCTCTTAATGTCCTTCATAACATCATCTTTCCATTTGATTTTCGGTCTCCCTTTCTTTCTTGCTGCAGTCGGGTACCCATTATAAATCTTCTTGACCATTCTTTCTTCCTGCATTCGACATGGGTGTCCAAACCAGTCAAGTCGAAGTGAGATAATGTGATATATTAAGCCTATCTTATCCTTTGAGGGCGAAGGCTTCCCACGGCCGAATCGGGGATGTGAGTTGGTACACCCTTCATTTCATAACATAGTATGTTTATATGACAGAGCATTACGTAACATCGTTAAATCGTTAAATAAAAGTATATAATATATATTAACATAGTTATAACTGAAAGAAGAACATTTTTGCATATTGATTTTAAGTTTCTTCCAAACTTGTCTTTTGCTAATTGAGACCACTTTATACCCACTTCTTTCTTGAACACATCGGACCATCTCTTCTGTTGTCATCCTTGTTTACGCCAGCCCTATCTCGGATCCCAAAACGTAGCACGGTGTAGCCATCTGGTTGGATCTTGACCGCCCCAGCGCCATTTGAGTTCATGGTCACTATTTCCTTGTATTTTTGTTTTCTTTCTGATTTCTTTGCATCTAATTTTATCTCTTAGTGTTATATGAAGAATTTTCCTCTTCATGTGTCTTCCGCATCTTATTAGCATGGACACCTGTGCTTGTGTTAGACCCCGAACTTGAGCCATATGTTAATACTGGTGTAATGCAGGAATATATAATGGAATTTTTTGTCGCTGACTTTTCTAATAGTATAAAGGACAGACCCCGGAACGTTTTCCAACCAATATTCTTCTTTTTGTTTCTTTTTCATTTCTTTCCTCAAAAGACAGATATTGTCCCAAATGTAGATATTCATAAACGTATTCAATTTTTTAATCGGCTACAAGTGCAGGCATTCGTTTGTTGTTTTTCATAATTTTTGTTTTTGATAGGTTGACTTCAAGCCGAACTTTGGAGCATTTAGCACTCATCTCTGAACATCTCGCCTATCTCATGGACAGAGGTGGCAACCATAACTACATCGTCTGCATATCGCAAATTTGTCAATCTCTGTCCGTCAATTTTTATTCCCGCTTTTTTAGTCTATGTTATTTGTCTGAATACCTTTTCTGTAAGCAAGTAAATAGTTTTGGCGGTAAAGGATACCCTTGTCTCCCATGATTTCGCCCATCTCATGGACAGAGGTGGCAACCATAACTACATCGTCTGCATATCGCCAATTTGTCAATCTCTGTCCGTCAATTTTTATTCCCGCTTTTTTAGTCCATGTTATTTGTCTCAATACATTTTCTGTAAGCAAGTAAATAGTTTTGGCGGTAAAGGATACCCTTGTCTGACACCATGTCTTAACTCAAATGCCTCCCCTTCTTGGTCAGTTCTTACTTTTGCAGTACTGTTTGAATATATTTTCTCCAAAATTCTTGAACACTTTCTTGGGACACCTTGTTTATCTAGTGCGTTGAATAGTGCTAGATGGACCTTTATGAACATTTAGCACTTTGTAAATTATTGTTTTACAAAATTGTTTCATACCGATTTTGGACCTTTGTGAGAACCATAGTAACAAATTCGTGATATTCTCCAAACTGTAATAGAACGTTCAGAAAGGTGGCACTTTGTTCATTATGTCATAACAAATATAACTGGTGTACCTTTAAGAACATAGAATTTCTTATTAAGGTTCTAAATCACTTCGTTCCCGAGTTAAGTATGATAATAAAGATGTTGCAGCTTAACGTGTTTTGCGGAGTGCATGTGTGCCTGCGTTTCTCTCCATGTCATAATCTGCAGGCTTCTATTTTCTTCGCCTTAGATCTGTTTGATGCCGGACTAGAGAGAACTAAACTATCCAGCAGAAGAACACTTACGGGGGTTTGTTATAAATGATAAAAATGCATCATCTTTCCTTAGTGTCTTATACATAGAAGGAATATTTACCAAATATCGTGACAAACATTATCAGCAAAAATCAAGTAGAAGATAATATCGCAGGTACAGCTCGAAGAGACATAGATTTCAAAGCGATTATAGTAGATTGTAGGGGGTGGAGGAGGGATGAAAACAGCTGGACATCAAGTATTTCCCCTGTAATTTTCTGTGATGTGGTGAGCAAATGAGAAAGATGGAGAGACAGAGAGTTCGAATGAGACTATAGGGAGAGTGCAAGAGCAAGAGAAAAGAGAGAGGGCAACAATGCCAGAGGGAGAATGAGGGAGGGAGAGATGTCAAGGAGAATGAGAGAGGACGCGAGGGAAAAGGACAGTTCTCGAGGAAATGAGACTTCTCAAAAAACAAATAGAAAGCGAGGTTTGCATTTCTGCTGGTATCGCTTCTGTAGAAAGAGTATTACAAAGGTTACCGCTTATGAGTGGTTTCCGTCTGTGAAGAATCTCCTTTAACTATTTCACGTTTTACGACCTTGCAGTTTTGTGACCGGCATCGCGTATCTTTTTTTTTTCCTACACGAGTACCATTCTTCAAACTTGTGGTGCTACAACAGCATATAATGTCTCCCATTTATTCTATATTGGTCTGGGGCTAATCGCCTTTTGCTATGAAATATTTAATTCATACTAGACATTATATGTGCACATAACGTGCGTTGTCAAGTACAGCAGTGACGCTTAAGCTCAAAAGTTTATTGGAGTTCGTCGCTCCTTCTCATAGAAAAAACAACGATTTTCATCATGTTTTGTTGTTTTCACTCTGAGTGGAAAATGTTAAAATGCATTTTTCTGGAATATTGAATTTGCTGAGTACACCCTTTCCACCTTGAACTCCTTAAATAATTCTTGTCATCTTATAACTGCTTACATCATCAGTCTGTCACATTTCCCAGGAGCTCATATACAAGTTTAGTTATGAATACAAGTAAAAACGAGCATTTTGAAAAGAAATAAGAAAATATTCGCTTCTCTGTAAAAAAAAAAATTGCAAAGGCATTTCAGCTACAGATTTTTGCTATTATCTTTCATCCTGCCCTTTGTAAAGGAATCGACTCTCTGCCACGGTAACATGTAGAACGATTATTTGAATAACTATATTCCCAACTGAGCTCCAGCGAACGTGCACAAAGAGTGCATTTTTACATTTGCATGTACATTTTTGCACAAGTACATTTTTATCCAGAAGCAAAACAAGGAAATATCGCAGCATTTGTTTGATATACCAGAGACTCTGGACGAAAAACCCCATTGATATGGGGGTCGTTAACTCAGGAGTAGAAGTACAATTTGTGTTAAAAGCATATTTAGTCTTTAGAATTACCCAGTATAAATTGTAACTAATTCATTAAATATCATTGTTAAAATCGATATTACTTTCGTTTCTGATGATCGGTTTAGAAAATGGATAAAAATTTGAACAATATTTATAAATTAACATCTTATTAAAAACTCTACTTGTTATCAAAATCAGTCTAATGGCCTCTTTATAATTCTCCAAACTCATATTGTAATAAGACGTCTTAAAAGTACTTTGTATATCGTAAATGACTATTAGAAATTTATTAAAGATAATTTAATATAAGTTTATAATTGACAAAGTCAAATGGCATTGTTTTAATACAATGTCATCGGATGCTGAGCGAGAAGCAACGGGCGGGGGTGAGGGTGGGGTCGCGAGCGGAGAAGAGGGGGTGGTCGGACCCCGCGCTCGAATTATTCATCGCCAGCGCCGTAAACGGAGACCGGCCGCGTTGACAGCCTCCGCGGGACCTGTCGTGATTCGCCCCCCTCCCCCTCCTCAGTGAAAGTCACCCGCTGGCCACCCCTCCCCCTCGCGAGCCGCCCAGTCGCCTGCACCTGGCTGCCACCCATTTGATTTGTGAATAGCGCACGGACTTTATTTTGGGCTATCGTCCCGCACGTGAAAACACGTACGTTGTACTCGCCCACTACATTTTGTTGTTTTCTGTTCAAATTATTTCTCTACCAAAATTTACAATTTTCAGCGTCACTTGAAGCACATTTCTTGATGAAACAATGTTTTTGCAGTAGACGGTGTACGTATTTAATAAAACTGAACTGATGTCTGGCATATTTGTTAAATCGGTATGTCTACTTTTTAGCTAATATGTTATGTTAAATAATTGCTTTCCTGACGATGTAAAAACAATTAAAATAATTTATTGAATGTTTAAATAAGCAAGATGGATTACACTATTATGCAAGCACTGTTAAATAGTATAAAAATAAATTTTGCACAAAAATAAATGTGTTCCAAATAAGTAAGAAACAATATGTCTTGACCGCAAAACTAGTAATATATCTCATTTAATTCAACCAGTAAAAACAATATTTTAACTGAAAGTAAATAATATATTATTGCATATTAGTAAATGAAAATAGAGCGATAAGAATAAAGAGAACTGTAGTTCAAACCGTTTATTAGAATGCCGTAACCATCATCATCTTCCATAGAGTCCACCGCTCTTTCCTACAATGCCACTGTGTAAAGCCATCTTTTATGGAAATGCACATAGAGTTGCGAACCCTCGGCGGTCTTCCGGGGTCCGCCCGCCGCTGTAGAAGTGCAGGCTGGTAGGGGAGCGGGGGCGGGGATGGCGGAGGGGGAGGGGGGAGGGGAGAGGGGCGAGGCGGGAAGTGCACCGGCGCCCGCCAGCGAGGGGTCAACCGGCGCGACCTTTCCTGCGAAATTAAATTTTCAGTGCCGACCGGCTCTCTCCGGCATCGATCGCTCACCAGCTGTGGCGACGGAGGTGGCGCGGGTTGCCGTTGCGGTGATAGAGAGGGACCACAAGTGGAGGAGACTACACACTGAACCAAGGGCATTTATGGAGATAATTCAAGGATGTTCTTTGACATGATCAGGGTTAGGATTTTTAAGTGAATACGTATTTTTACAGGAACACGATATATGCATTCAATGATATTTTATCGAGTTTACAGAACCTGTAAAAGTTAGTACCATTTTATTATACTTTTTTAAAGTATTTTCGTGTAATTACATATTTTATCCATTAGTACATATTGCTTATATATTTTGTTCCATTATAATTATACGTTAAAATGAAATGTTTTATATATGATTTATATAAAATATTATACACACACACACACACACACACACACACACACACACACCCCTACTCGGACACCGCGTAATCGGAATCAAGGACGAACGGACGTTAACGAAGCAGAAGTAATATCAAACACGTACTTGCTCGTGTTTCACAGAGCCCGTACTAATTTCGATCGAAATCTGACAAGTATTTTTCACAGATTTACAGACTTATCTACTGATTGTCTTATCTCGTCGTTGGATTTCGGAGGTGAGAAAGTGTCTTCTTTAACCCACTCTCCGGGATGCATCACTGGCTACTCGGAACGACTGTTAACGTGCGCAACTCCTCGTAAGGAACTTTGTATAAACTTCATACGTATTTTATATTTCGAATAAAATTCCTATTGTTTGGTGAAGTCTAGCGTACAATTACAGTGACTCTCAACACTGACCGTACAGTATGTAGGGAAATCACAAACTGGCATAGAAAAAATATTTATTGCAGACTTGGGAGGCACAAAACAAATGTAGGTATTAATGCAAACATTCTTTACTCATACATTACAAAAAATATCTTGAAATAAGTCAATAGATAATAAACAAAACTTCTCCTAATGCATTTTTAATTCATCACAAAAATGAACGGACACTAGCAATTTGCCTTCGAAGAAAACGAAAAATAATATGTTAATATTTTGTGGAATGACCTTTAGTACAAATAACAGCCTCCAGTCTTGGTGGCATTGATCTTACTAGCTTCCTTGTAAATTCGGGCGCGATTTTCTTTCATTCTTCAGTGAGGACCCTCTTGAGCTCTTTTTTATTTGAAATTTTATGCTTCTGCGCACGTTCTTTCAATCCCCAACACAAGTTATCAATAGGATGGAGATCGGGCGTTTGGGGCGTAGTTTCAAGGTGCTTTGGTACATTATATAGCAACCGTAACTTCACAATATGCGGTGAGTGGATGAGCGCGTTGTCCTGCTGGAAGTAATGACAGCCCCAGTTCAAGATTAGCTGCACTTTGTTTGACATTCCTTTTGAAAATGGATAAATATCGAAATTTGTCAACTGTGGAATCAATAACGTGGAGATTCCGGACACCTGACGCAGACATAAGGACACCATACTATTATGTAGACCCTGCTTGCTTTACAGTTGCACGCAAACGTTTATCTTCTAAGGCTGTGTTAACTTTCCTCCACACGTACTATAGATTTTATAGATAGTTTATTTAAATTGCTTTGAGCATTAAGCCCGGTGGCAAATTCTTTACACTTACTATACATATAATACCATAATATGATAATGAATACTAAAAATACATACAATTCAATACACAGAACAAAATTACTCCATTTAAGGCATGCCTACTAAATGCAGAGGGCCTTCACAGACTACTGATCCTATCGCTTACACTATTATTAGAATTTAATCTTAACCTAAAAGTGTTGATGTTTCTAGGAAAAGTCTCCATTAATGCGGCAAGCTATTCCATGACTCAATAGTCCTATTTACAATAGAGTATTTTCCAACATCAGTACTCTGTTTCCTTGAACGTATTTTCCTAATATGGTCGTGACGTGCTAAGTAGACGGGTTCATGCATTCTTTCCTGAATTTCTGTCCATACCGGATTTTTCCCTAACTCTTTGTAAAATATACACAACCTTGCTTTTTACCTACGGCTCGCCAATGATTCCTATGACGATACTTCATTGGAAACATTTCCTAACGAATTTACCCTTTTAACAAATTTTGCTGCTACTTTCTGAACTCTTTCGATGGAGTTTATTTGGCCCTTTCTATATGGATCCCAACACGCTGCTCCGTACTCTAACACTGGGCGCACAATGGTTGTATATGCTAGTTCTCTTGATTTACTGCTTCCCTTCCTTAACACTCGCATTACAAAGTGTAAAGATTTGCATGCCTTCCTAACAGTAAAGTTGACGTGCTCCCCCCATCCAAGTTCATTAATTATCACCCCCAGATATTTACAACTAGTTACCATGAAATTATCTTACCCGCAAGCAAATACTTAGCTGTCCCTTTATTTCTACTGCGCGTAAAACTATTTTGCATTTATCCGGATTTATCAACATGATATGGATTTCCGTCCATTCTTTTAAGCATCGCAAGTCTCGCTGTGATTTATCCTGATCCGATATATTCTCGATATTTCTGTAAATAAGACAGTCGTACGCAAAAAGTTTAATTTTTGAGCCTATTCCCTCTGCTATGTCATTTAAGTACACCAAATATAATAAAGGTCCAAATACACTCTCCTGCGGAACCCCAGACGTTACACTTAACTCTTTCCGATAGGCTGTTTCCCACCCTCACTCGTTGGTGGCGGTTATTTAGAAAATCCTTAATCCATAGTATCACTCTCGAGTCTAGGCCTATTCTGTCTAGTCCTTCAAGTAGTCTATCATGGGGGACAAGATCAAAAG
Organism: Teleogryllus occipitalis; assembly: GCA_011170035.1. NCBI lineage: Eukaryota > Metazoa > Arthropoda > Insecta > Orthoptera > Gryllidae > Teleogryllus > Teleogryllus occipitalis. The sequence goes on along the minus strand of BLKR01005654.1, from coordinate 21,519 downwards.
CCTTTGTAAAGTCTATTACCGCCGCATCGATTCTATCACTCTCATCTAGTGCATCCGCGATATCTTGGCAAAAAGCTATTGTTTGACTTTTACACGAGAAACCTTTTTGAAGTCATGCTGCCCCCCTCCCCAAATAGCCAATTTTCTTTACTCCAAACGTTTCTAATGTACTCAGCGATTAGATGCTCCATCTGCTTACAGACAACTGATGTTAGGCTATTTGGCCGATAATTTTTAACTTCTGATCCACCCTTATAAGTGGGAACTACAAATGCTTCTTTCCAATCCTGAGGAAGACTTGAATCATTTAAAGTAATATCAAAAAGTCGTAACAAATACGGAATCATGGCTTTACCTCCTGCTTTCAATAAGTCTCCCGAAATGTCTTCCGAAACTACTGATTTATTCTTTCCAATTCTCGCTATTCGTTTTCGAAGATCACGTGGTCTAGTAATAATTCTTTCTCCCGACCCGTTCAAAACAAATACGTCATTTTTTGCTGCAAATACCGAACCAAAAAAAGAATTAAGAGTTCCGCTTTGTCTTTGCTCTCTGTAATTTTGTTTTCATTTGCATCTCTTAACACAGGAATGTCCTCCCTATTTTCCTTCCGTCTTTTTACGTATTTGAAAAACTGATTTGCCACCTGCTTAGACTGAGATAATATACATTGTAAAAAATTTTCTTGTGCGGCCACTCTCTTGGAGAAACCCAGTAGTGCCCGTCTAATCCAACTATCTTGAATTTACTTTCATCGCTGGAAATGTCTCCTCACCAAACAAAAAACAGTTTCCCAGCACTCCGAAGGGAGGTTTCTCTAATATTTCGTTAACTGCAGCCTATTGCGCCGATTGGCCTTATTAATCCTAGGCTTCTTCTCACCTACTCTCCCGTTGTAACCTACGTCTCGTAGTGCCTTTAGAACGGTTTCTGTGTATCCAGTTCTCCTTTTTGTTGAAGTCATCCATGGAATCTTTTACACTTTGGTGAGGATTCCTGCTGGTGTGATTGACAATGTTTCTTTTATCTCGTTCATTGAATCTCGGTTTTCGGCCTCTACCGCTTTTATTAATTTATCTACCACAGTACTTGAATTTGTCTACTATACTTTGAATAGTTGATTGAGTTTTTCCAAGTATTTTCGCAATTCCTCGCAGCGATCTTCTCCTTATGGCTAAATTCACAATAAGGAAAACATTAAAACGGGGACCTTTCAAAGCGCTTGCACCTCTTATTTGTAAGTAACACACAAAATATTTAATTTTACGCCTATTTTCTGCTTTCAAATTACTCAAGCCCTTCCAGGAAACAACAAATTTCAAAATTACATATTTTATCTCTAGAAATATTCATATGAGAAGAGTTCATGGTACCATTCTAGGTGTACTTTCAATTGTGAGCGCCACTGGAGTTCCGTAGGGGTAGAACTTTCTTTAAATTCTTTGAAATTATATCTGGAATTTATAAGTGGCAAAGGTCATACGAGTAATCCTACCCGTTGAATGAGTGTGGTGACCTTGGAACCTTTCTGCTTTTGGTGGCAGCAGTTGTGATAATGACCTGAGGCATGATCATTAATTACAACGCTTATAAAATATGACGTTACAAGTAAAACGTTTCTATAAAACAAACATATACTCTAATGAGACTGCATGAGTAAAAATATTTGTACGTTTTAAATGGAAAAGTATTGGTAGTAAAGCCACTGTGTGACAGACATCATACGACGTGGCTCTCGAAAAATAAGTCTCGGGAGTAAACTTAAGGATTCAAGCTGTGAAAATCCATCAAATTTTAAAACCGAACATGAAGAAGACTTTGCGCGTACTTCCACTAGAATTTTTATCTTCTCAACAGAGTCCGTATAACGTACATTAGAGATTACCATCTAAAAATACATTAGAGGCCTTTCTCTTGGAAAAAGAATTCAAGGAAAATCTCATAAACCATGCTCTCTGAGTATTTTCAAAATGTTAGAGAATACAATATTGAGAAGACGAATCCCTGGAAGGAAAGGAATAATTGAAAACGTAATCTTTCACGATGAAAAATCTGTCTAAAATACATTAGTACTTATATTTTCTTTAGGGCTTTCATCTAGCCAACAGCCGGTTACCCTTTACGTCCCGATGGGACGCATATTAAACCATACACTAGACTAACACACTTGCGAGCTCCTCTGCTCTGGGGTCAGCAGAACGCGAGGTCCTCCGCGACAACACATACAAAGTCAAGGGACAAACAACCATGCCCAAGGCGGGACTCGAACCCGCGACCCTTCGGACCGAAGCGCTGAGTCGGTACTCGCTCTAAGCCACCTCGGCCATCCAGGTCGGCACTTATATTTTTACACACTCTAAACACCACCTGGTAAGAAATTAATCGGAAGGAAATTATTTCATTCTTTGAAAATTTAGTTTCCGCTGCATTAAATTTCATATTTCTTATTTTAAGAAAAGTGTAAAACATAAAACATAAAATGTTAACCGTATTTCATTTCACGAAAACTATACCACATTTTGCAATTCCTGATGTTTGATGCTTCAGGAACAAGGAATGTACACAAACTTTCGTATTCTAAGCGAGGTCGTATCACGTTATTGTCATAGTAATTCCAACTCGGACTAATTTCTCGGACTGTGTAGTTGACGTACTGTAACTCCTTCTTCACTGTACTCGAAACAAAATATAATAGAGTTACAAAAGAAAAAAAAAGTGGCCATATATCATGATTGCTTCGCGGTAGTAAAAAAACAACGTTACGCTCGCTTTTCGTATGTTTTTATAAGACAAACGTATGCTCCGAAAAGACTGCAAGTGTATGAATACCTCCCAGCTTTCAATGGAAAAGTATTCATTGCAAAATCCGTCTGTGACAGACATCATACGACACGCCAACGCAAACACGGGAACCGAGCAAAACATTCATTTAAACCATCCATCAACCTCATTTGTGAGTCCTCCCCTTCCGCAGCGCTGCAAACGGCGCGCCGTTGGCGCTCCCTGGCGGACAAAGGCCTGCGCTCCCGAGCCAGTCGCCTGCGTCGCTCAGGGACACACGAACCCCGCTGCCGCGCTCCGCTCAAAGCCAGAAAACTGCCTGGCGCTCGCCGCGGCGCACCGCGCGCGACAAAAGCCGCTGCGCCTTGCCGCACTACGCGTAGGCTGCGATGCTGTGGTGCCATTGACTGATTGATTTTTTCGGGTTTCCGGGCGCGTCAACTACTTTTGTCAGTAGTCCCGTTAGTGTAGTGCATGTTTTTCTCGGGAGATGGCGGTGATGTTTCCCTCGCTGGATGGCGAGATCCGGCGCCGACCTACCGTCGGCTAGTGGAGTTTCCCCTAACCAGGACTTTCCCACCAGCGGGGCACCGCCCCAGCCGGGACAAGCTCTAAGGTTCCGACCGGTCTCCCGGAATATGTGGTAGTGTAGTGCATGTTAGTGTAAGTGTGTACGTAAAGGGAGAGGATGGGACAAGGAGGGGGAAGGACAGATCGCGCGCGGTCCGTGGCCCGTTTGGTAGGGTACTGCTTCGGCATTCGCCTGGTGCTGATCGGAGAAACCCGGCAAAACTACCGATCAGAATTCTTCTCTAGACAGCGACTGAATTCGACCTAGCTGAAAAGCTAGTGTCGAAAATCCTGCCGCCGTCAGGACTCGAACCTAGGACCTCCCGGTGAGAGGCGCTGCAGCTGCGGTTCCACCCCTCGCGCTGCCTCTATCATCGAGAAGCCCTCTACGCGAGCGAGCAAAGCTGAGCGGGAGAGGTGGTTCAGGACATCAGCTGATGTCCTTCGTCTGGAGATCGAATTCAGCCGCTGTCTGGAGTAGATTTATATCGCTTTCTGTGATCGGTTGTTTTCTGTGGTTTCTCAGGTTTTCTGTGGTTTCTGTGGTTCAATCAGTCCCGGGTGAATGCAGGAACAGTACCCTAACAAACGGCCCTCGGACCGCGCGCGATATTTTCTTCCCATTCCTTGTCCTATTCTATCCTTACTTACCCCACAATTACACTTGCATGCACTTCACTACCACACATGCCGGGAGACCGGTCAGAAGCTTTGAGTGTGTTTGGCTGGTGCGGTACCCCGCTGATGGGAGATATCTGGTTTGGGAAATCCCCGTCAGCCGACGGTAGGTCGGTGCCGGAATTCACCATCCAGCGGTGGATGATCACCGCCATCTCCTGCGACAAAACATGCACTACACAAATGGGACTAATGACAGCAGTTGACGCGCTCAGAATCACCAATCAACCAAATAAAATATACCAAACAAATAACGGCCTGGCCGGTGCAGGTTGTAAATCCATCGTCGGCGCTACCCTATTCATTGTTCGCACCACAGGGAACAATGTGCTAATGACGATAGATTTACCCTCGTGTTGTATCCTCATGTGCTCACTTTGAAGGAGGTAACACCGGAAGACGAATTATAACAGGCAGAAAGAAGGCCTGCTTGTGGGTGGCTAGGTTAAGGCCAGGGAGCCAGCAGGGAGGTGCACGCTAAGAGAATCACTTTAATCTTAGGTTCGACTTCTGCCAATGGCGCGACAGATGAAATCAGACCTCATACTGATTTCTAAGTTTTCGCACCATTGCAGGCTTTTTAGAGTGTGTGGAATGGGATCAGACCATTGTCCGTTCCTAAAGGTAAGACAGATGGTGTGATAGAGAAGGAAGGATCTCTCAAGAACTCCGGACACCAGCCTATTAATTTAGACTGTATTCCGGAATTCGCCTTTGAATTCATCGGACGACTCTTGTTCCGCTACGGGTTCAAATTTTGCCGCACATGCAACGTCAAAGAGGAGGTCGTTAGGAAAGGGATCATACACAACATCACATAATCTTTTGAGATTCGAACCCGCAACAGTTAACTCCGATGAATTGTCGGCGTTCCAGTTTCAATGGCTATCAACTACCACTATCATGATCAGTTTACTGTCATTCTTTTCCGTATTACTCTATACCGGGCGGCATAAGATGTACTTTTGTTTCTATCACGTCCGTCACTGTTTGGGACAATTGTTATCTTCCGTACTGATTTTAATTTTGTTTTTACATTGCGCTTCTTAATTCTGACAAGGTGTATTGAAACTGTATGAAACACTTTGCCTAAGCATGATATATTTTAAACTTATTATCTACATTGAGACTGCAATTATTCTTCTGGTAATCGTTTCCAAAATTCAAAATTTTGACACGTAAACCTTTATTTCATAATCCTTCAGCATTCACTACCTATTTCGTTGAAGCTCCATAATGGACATTGTGTTGCTCTATATTCCTTTATTATGAAAAAGACACTATCTTGTACTGAGAATCCATATCCTAGAAACAAATTTCTCTCATTTGCATGGGTAGAAGTTTCGTCACTAGACCTTTGCCAAGTTTGGCAGAGTCCTCGATAATTATCTCAGCAATTTTGCTGCCCCGCCATCACTAGCCCTTCTGTATCCTGGCAAAATAGCATTGCCTTCGTCGTAATTATTATTCCCGTAACATTATTATCACAACTATTACAACTACTGTCTACGAATCTACTACCACTATTATCTACTCGTATCATGATCTCCTGTATTCTTTTTGTCCCACTTGCGAGAACGGTGCCGTATGTGTTATTGCAGCGTGAGGGTTAGCATCAGAATTTCCATCTCCAGCCCAACCACCATTACCTTCAGCATCCGCACCGTCCGCTCTCCCGCCATCGCCACCCACTCCTTGGCCACCGCTGCGCAGCTCCGTCTCGCGCCGCCGGGCCACCGCGCGAGAACAAGAGATGCTTTTGTTTGTTTCTCTTTGTGCGGCACCGCCCCGCCCAGCCACAGCGCTGCTACGGCCACCCCGTCCCACCCCGCCGCCGAATGCGCCACCGTCATCGCCACCGCACCTCCAAGAGCGCGCTCCGCCACAACCACCCACGAATGTGCGCCCGCTTCCACCACTACCCTCAATATGGCATCGCCACCCCCGAATGCACCGCTACCGCCATCGTCACCCCCTATTCCCACGGTCCCCGCCCCCGCCACTCCCAAATGTACCCCTGCCACGCCCACTTCCGAATACGCTCCCGCCAAAACCCACGCCACCGCCACCCCCAAATGTGCCACCGCTTCCACCACCCCCGCCACCCCGAATATACCATCGCCACCCCCCGATTCGCCACCGCCCCCTTTAATTCGCCACGGTCATCGCCACGCCCCCACCACCCCAAATGCACCACTGCTACGGCCAGCCCCGAGTGCCTCCTCGACCCCGCCACATTCAAACGCGCCTCTGCTTCCACCCCGAATGCGTAGCCACCGCCAAGGCTCCCGCCGCTCGCCAGCGCTCGAATTAAAATGCAGGGCGGGCGAGAGCGCGGGCGAGAGCGCGGGCGAGGGCGCGGGCGAGGGCGCGGGCGAGGGCGCGGGCGAGGGCGCGGGCGAGGGCGCGGGCGAGGGCGCGGGCGAGGGCGCGGGCGAGGGCGCGAGCGGCGGCGCGCCACGGCGCAGGGGGTGCACACCATCGCCGGCGGAGGTGGCAGGGCGGGCGAGGCAGGCGGGAGCGGTGAGCGGCGGGCGGCGGGAGGCGGGGCGCCGGGGAAGGGTAATGGCCTGCGAGGGACCGCTCACAGAGGCACGGCAGGCACGGCCAAATAAATATGCCAGAGGAAGGAAATAAGTGGCACCCTGCAAACAGTATGATGTAGGAAAACACTACAGATACTGTGAGGGTGGGGAAGGGGATAAAGGGAGAGAATTTAAAGTAAGTGGGGAAGAGAAAAGTGAAACAACTATATGTTTAAATATAAAAAACTAGAAAGAAAGTAGCTGGTTTAGGAAAGTAATCATATTACACAGGCAGTTGCAAAGGGGGGGAATCCCAAAAGGTTACATATCGAGTATAACACGAAGTAAATGTCAGACTTCTCTAATACATATCAATGTGGCATTATCATCCTTACTATGATTATAAAGGATGCTGGAAGAACGCAAAGTGAAAGAAAGAGGAATTGAGTTCGTGCTAGAAATAAACAATCCTGAGTTTCTCTACCAACGATTATTCAGAGAGCTCTTCTGATATTCTTTAGAACTTGGGCACGGATTTACTCTTTATATATTAGTGCCATTGAACCATTGAAAACATTTTAAAATGCGCACGTTATCAGTTCATTTGAAGAATTTGAAAAAATGTTCCTACAAGTATTTACATAATATTTAAAGTTTTAATTAAAATGTTTCTGATAAACGGTTCAAGCAATGAATATTGAAGCTACAACAATATATACGTTCTCACATTATTTATAACCTTTGCAATTTTTAAAAACTCAGAGGGTTCAACAAAAATGAAACTTGCACCATTTTTTTATTAGCGTACTTTCCTCTGTTAAAAATAGTTGAAGTAGTTTCTGGGCAAAAAATATAAATTCCTTTTCTTCCAAGTAAAAATTACGCGAAACAACCAATATTTGTGAATAATATTACAGGACTTTATTTAAAGGTATATCTTTGGAGAACAGATTTTATTAAAAAAATTCAATACGGTAGCCGCTGAAAGAATAATGAACTTTTCCAATTTTCCAAAATTTTGAGTTCAACGAAAATATCTGTGCTATATTTAAGAGTAATTTGCTTCATTAAATACAAAATAACCAAAAAATGCGTAACCATTTTCTGGAAAATTTAGACAATGTTTAGGTTTCATTTAAAGAATTAATTTGTGTCTTGTATCGTTGAGGGGTTGAACGATTATGAAAATTAATTAGAACATAAATTGTCGAAAGATTTTATTTTGGCGTATCTTTTAACCAGATCACAATCATAACGGTAATTCTATTCGATTTTCGGCCTTCACTAATTCAAAGAACTAAGTTGCAATCGAACCCTAGATTTTAGTGTTCAATAACCAATCTCCCTACATTCTTTCCATAGTGGACCTTGGGCAAATAACTGTTCTTTACTCGAGATCCACATGGAAAGAATGTAGGGAAAGGACTCGAACACAAAGCAAACAAGATATGGCAGAACACAAAAGGTTTGGGAGACGGGGGACGGCGAGTCGTGCCCCGAGCGCTCCCAGGCCCTGCAATTTACAGCGGCGGTGCGGCGGTCGCTTTATCAGCGCCGATAACCGGTGGCAGCCGCAACGTGCGGTCCATGCTCAACGAGATTCCCTGTGCCCGGCCAGTTACATTTTCAGCATTGTTAGGATTCCCGGAAGAAGTCCGGAAAAAATTATAAGCCCATCTACATAGGAAACGAAGATCTTTCACTCTTTCCAATATTTAAAATGTAAGTATTGAGCGATTCTAATTGTAAGAAGTATTAAAGCTGTTAAGGTGGTGCTTTGGGGTGGGATTGAAAGCTTAACCCTTAAGGAGGAGAAGATAAAGCTTATTAACTCATTCGAGTATCGCTGCTGGGTGCGTCAACTACTTACGTCGTTGGTGCTGTAAGAGTTATATCGCGGAAGAAACTAGGTTCGGGTTCCCACGATTTTTGAGACCAGCTAAATACTCGTAACTATCAATCCCTGCCTGGAGGTGAATTGAAGAGGTCGTTTCCTCTGTTAGATCGTTTATACAGTTTCCTTCTATTAATGGCATCCGCAGCAGCTGCAATGTAGATACCCAGGCGCCTGCGGGAGCAGTACCAAAACTGGCCGGGGAAGACGCTTTACGGCCCTGGCAGAGGCTGTCGCAGCTTATTCCAATACTTGTGTTCATTAATGGTAGACACGATCTCAAGATGACTTAAGAACCAAAGAGTGTATCCTTAAATTATCGAATACATCAGTGGGATAAAGGATAACATTGTCAATGCAGGCTTCTGTGGATAGTTTTTACGTTTTCTGATAGGTACTGTTAGTAGACCTAAAATTATGTCCAAACGGCTTATCACCTAGCTAAATCAATTCTTAGTGGACATTGTATTTCTATTTACGATGCCAGTTGTATCGTTACAGGAAATAATTATGATTATTTTGTGGTGGGTTACTGATCTTCTCCACTCCAACCCTCAATCTGGAGGGCTGACCTTTTCGGTAGGATTTACTCCCCTAGAGAGGTCGGATTCACTACGCATTTTAGAGACCTCTTTGCCTATACGTTTCTGTTAGGGGTGTCCATCCCTTAGCCTTTGGTGTAATCTCTACCCGCAAGGCAAAGGGACTCGCACTTATTTTCTGGCGATGCCTACTCGCCTTGTCACTAGGTTACAATGAAGTATATGTGCTTTTAATGCGTGTAGTTTCGCCACTAACTCCCGTCCCACATCTGATTATCTAGTCGCATTCGTTCTGGGGTCTTTCCATCATTAGCCCTGCCTTCATATCTGCAGACCGTTCCACTATCCACCACGTTGTGTACCCGCCCAGTAGCAGGGCCTTGCCCTGAGTCTAACAAATTTATCTGTTTATTTGTTAAATCACGTATTTTTTATTTACCATTGACATAGCCTGGGCCAACACTCGTAGCGCTGAAGTTCCTGTCACCAGCGGCATGCGGGTGGGTGTGGCGGTGGTTGCAGCGGTGGATGTGTCGGCGGCGCGGCGCGAGCCACGTTTGCGCCAGTGGCGGCGGCGGCGGGCACGTCTGCGCGCAGGGAACACCGCAAATGCTGCTGCGGCGGCCGTCAGTGCAAACAAGAACGTCACAGCCCTCCCCTCCCGCCCCTCGCCACGGCGCCCGGCCGACAGGACACGGACGGGCGCCGGCAATGTCAACGGGCTGCGCCGGCACCGGCGCTCCGGACTACGCTGGCCTCAGCCCCATTGTGCTGGGTCATGTTACTCTGCGCATTCCAATGAAATAGTACGAGTTAAAGAATAATGCCAACAAGAACCCACTTTAATTTTGTAGCAACGCACTTAAGCGTTTTTTGTGTGTTCATTTTTGCAGTTTAGTACGTTTTTGCCGTGTAAATGAAAATGGGAAACGAAAATAAATACCGCATGTTTTTTGCCACATATGTGATGATTATTTTCAAATCTCACCAGAGCGAACGTAACTTAGTATTTGCTTCAAATAGGAAATTAACATATAACGTAATGATATGGCGGTTTACTATTTTCATTCTTTCTCGGTATCTTGCAATTAAAACACTGGTAGAAACATTTGAAGATCCTGGACAAACAAAAATAGCGAATGTCTACGAAACAGTTTCCAATGGTAAAATATTTGTTCTATGAGTTTTTTAAATAACTCTTTTTACCTGCATATAATCCTCTAAATACCTGCTGCTAAGCTACATTTACCGTTCTACGTTTAGTTAAAAAATAATTGGTTTAAAGCGTTGTAACTGATTTTTGAAGTTTCTCTACAAGTTCTCAATTCATTTACCAGAATCTACATTTTCTGAACATTAAAGTTTTTAATAACAGTCAGATACCATTTTACGGGAGGTTATTTAACACGCCAATTCCATATTTTTACTTCCTATACTTTCAACTATCTTTTCAAAATCCTATGATTGATAACGGCTACAGGAAAACAACGATCACAGCAAGAGCCCAACTTTTCGCGATAATTAGAAAGTAAATGTCTTAAGTCACTTCCATAAGTTTCATTATGCAATGTTATATTAAATATGTCATTGAATAATGCTGAATTATCAGCTCCAAATCATATATAATGGTTTGTTCGTTCCACGCACATTAACAGAAATCATCTAGCAACCAAATAATGACAAAACAATAACACTAATTACATTATATTCAGATTACATCATTATATTCATGATTACAATAACACACAATTACTGAAAATATTCAGAAAGTTTTTAGAGAAATACTACTCATTATTTTTAAATAAAATGTTATTTGATAACACTGAAAACATAAATGACTGATCAATATGTTCAATCATACAGAATATCGGATTATGGCATGGAAAAAAATAGTCATAGTAAATTTCTAATAACCCACCCTTTTTCAACAAACACCAAGGTCGAAATATTAATATTATGTTTTAAATACCTCATAATTGATGAAAAAAATATTCTTTAATTTTTCGGGCATGTTTAAAAGACTTCCTTAGAACGCCGTCAAGTATGATGATGAAAATCATTGTTGTATGATGCCATTTTACGCTCCCGGAATCGCTGTTCAGCCCAACGTGGCCACCGCCGCAGGCTGTAAGGGCAGCAAGGCGCGGTAAGTGGCGCGGGGAAGAGCTTGGCTATGCGGGCGGGGGAGGGCGGGACGGGGCAAGACGAATCGGGGGAGGGTGAAGTAGGGGGGAATAGAAAGGAGCGGGGCGAAGCGGGGCGGCGCGGAGTGGAATGGAGTGGTGGCGGCGCAGAGTGGGGAAGAGCGGGGTGGAGCATGACTAAGCAGAGTGAAGTGGAGAAGGGACGAAGCGAGGCGGAGTGGAGAGATGGGCGTGAAGCGGGGGGAGTGCGGCTGGGCGGAGCAGGGCGCGGCGGGATGGTACGCGACGGTGCTGGGCGAGGCGGAGCGGGTCGGAATGAGACGGACTGGAGTGGGAGGGGACGGAGCGGGGCGGAGCGGGGCGGAGCGGGGCGGAGCGGGGCGGAGCGGGGCGGAGCGGGGCGGAGCGGGGCGGAGCGGGGCGGAGAAGGGTTGGGAAGGAGGAGGCCTAACGGCGTGGGGCAGGCCAAGGAATGAAGAAGAGGATGTGGCAGAGCGAGGCGGGTATAGGGGTGCAGGAGGAGGCAGGGCTGAGACCAGATGGAGCAGGAGAAAGTGGGGCGGAGCAGCGGAGGCGGGGCGAAATGGGCCGGGACAGGGTGGGGAGGAACGAGGTGGGATGGGCCAAGGAATGCAGGAGATGTTGTAGAGCGAGGCAGGTACAGGAGGGGGCCGGGCAGAGCGGGGAGGGGCGGAGGAGAAATAGGAATAGGAGACTGGGGTGCAGAGTGGGGAAGGACGAGATGGGGCGAGCCAAGGAATGGAGCAGGGGATGTGGCAGGGCGAGACAAGTCTAGGGTTGCAGGAGGAGACAGAGCTGAGCGGGGAGGGGCGGAACAGGACGGACCGGGATGAGGCGGGGCAGGGGAGAGCGAGACGGAGTAGCTGGGGAGGGGCGAAATGGACCGGGGCAGGGTGGGGAAGGACGAGGTGGACCGGGCCAAGGAATGCAGGAGGGGCAGGGAGAGACAAGTCTAGGGGCTCAGGAGGAGTCAGGGCTGAGCGGGGAGGGGTGGTGCACGACTGACTGGGACCAGGTGCAGCACGGGCGAGCGGGGTGGCGGCGCGGACGGAGGAGCAAGCGAGCGAGCAAGCGCGGGCAGGCGATCGTCCCCCGAGAGAGGCGGTCGCGGGAGGTCGTGAACTCGCCCGCGGGACTGCAGTCGGCGGCTTTTCTCCTGCGCGGGGCGGCGGCGCCATCTCATGGTTTATGCAGCGCTGCGCGACCCTTGCCCTGCGACCGCGCGCTTATGGCAGCGCTCGCCGCGCCCGCGCGCGGAAAACGCTTTAGATACCCCCCCCCCCCCCGACCCCCAAGTGGGAGAGCGTAAGCAGACTGTCTCGTAGGATTAGGTTCAATATCTTTCCATTTAGTTGGCTTATTGGATGAGAAGCCGATGTAAATAGTGCAGGTAGCAGCAGTGGTATCAGCGCTTTCCCTATAGTTGTGGACTTCATTGCAGCGCAAGGATATTTTCACCTCATGATAGCGTAGTAGACATAGACTAACCTGCTGAATTCCATCATTCATCATTTCCTAAGTGCCTCGGGATGCGACGTATGAGTTCTGTGTTCTTAGTTGCTGAAAGAAAATCATATTTTATTCCAGGACTCTGGATATTTATTTTGCATAAGAATTAATATTATACAGAACAAAATAATAAATACTTCGCTGCAGGTAGGTACAGTTCAGTACTAGTAATTTACAGAATAAATCAGGAATATAATTAATAATAATAATAATAATAATAATAATAATAATAATAATAATAATAATAATAATAATAATAATAATTACAAAAATTATAAAATATTATTGATATTAATTTCTGTGTGTTAAATAATTTTATTGACAGTAAGATTCTACTAATAACGTATCAAGGTAATGAAATCATTATTTAAAGAGCAATTCATGTAATCAATTGTTTATGTTGGCGTTTGAATTTATTTTCGGAATAAAAAGCAATTGTGCCTGAAATTCTCTCCCCATGGATTTAGAATTGTTTTTTTCTCGGCGCAATGCAATGGTTGTTATGTCATTGGAAAACTAATGGAGTTTCCCGAGATTCTGTTTTTGTAGGGATTTACTGTGTTTACCTTACTGCAACTTCCTTTACCACCATTAAATCGATTATCTATGCAAAATTCAGCATTGTTTGGGCAAAGTTACAAAATATATCCCTTCTTATGCGTGTAAAATATCGAAACACCCAACATTATTGAAACAAAACCTCAGAATACTTAATACCAAACGCCCATAATTGTTGACTAATCCGCAAAGAAAATCAAAGAGAGCAGCCGACTTAATCTTCAATGGACTGTGTTAAGAAGAGCCTAAGTAACTTTGAATTCTACGATATGTGAAATAGTCCTCTGACCTTCCATATTTAAAACTTATGTTAGTTTGATGGTTACATTGTTTTTCTATTCACCAATACGCTGCTTATAACTTCATAAACACAGTAATCATATTTATAAATACGACTTCGTTTTCTAAAAAACAAATTTGAAACAACAGGCGGAATATCGTGTTACAAAATTCGAAAATGTGCACTACATTAAATGAATCATAATAATAATTATAGTAAAATTATCATTAATAATAATAATAATAATAATAATCGTGTAAGACTTTAAATGAACGTTATGTGACATGTCATACATGGCATATCCCTTTCAAGTAACACCAGCTGAAGGCTTAATTATACCATATTTGTTATTGAAAAAACACGTTTCCAAAGAGTCAAAACAGGAAATTCATCAAATCTAAAATATTGCTGTGAGATAACTTTGACTGTTTGAATCTTCTTCCCTTTCATTATTTTCTAAATAATGATTCGCTTCACAATTCTGATGTTCTATACGTTCATGCACATAATACAAAGTTTCCGAGTTCTTGAGAACCCAATTTTCTAATAAATAAGACGACGCTGCTGTGAAGATTACACAGATAGAATAAACCATGCGGCATGAGCCTTCTGGTGATCGTGAATTGTGCCATCTTTTGCTAACAGGGATATGTTCTTTATTGCTTGCAACAACACTGTGGACATATTAGATTTTGCCTGAACCTCGTATCTTTACGATAAAAAATATTACAGATATGTTAGCTTTTGCTTCCTCACATCAGGAAAGAAGATGCAGCTGACGGTCATTAATTTTATTTAAATGCACTCAATTTTTCCCATGGATATGTTTGTTTCTGCACAAACGCTCCTCATATAATATTTCTATAAATGAATGTTATTTTCATTTATTTTTGCCTTCAGATTCTCACTTGATTTATTTAGAGCAAGGAAGACAGTTAAAACCTATGCGTGACGTAGAGAGAGATGTGTAATCTGCGTACGGATTATTATTTTTCTTGTTTTCTTCTGAATCTCACAATACAACGTCAGTAATCTTTTGCATGGCATCCTGCTTGCAACACATTTATAGAAATAATGCAAACACAAAGCAACACACTGGCACAACAACACAGAATTACTTGAAAATACTGAAGACTTGAACAATACTGAATACTAGACCAATAAAAAAATCAATGTGAATCGCAGTGAAAAACCTAAGACGTCACATTACATAATTCCCTTTTTGACAACTAATCACGTTTTTTTCTTATCTCAACGTAAGAGTATTATGGATTTCCATTTGACAATATGGTACTTAATAATTTTATTTGCAGCCATTCAACGTCTTTATTACAAAACTAACATTGCCTTCCTTGTTTAGAATCCTGCCAGTCTTGATTACTATGAAACATTTGAAGTGAATGTTTGAAAATATCACTGAAAATTAATATTCTTAAACCAAAGTTTTCTTTCATTAGCTGTTGAGTCCACAGGATTAAAAATCAAGTGCAATAAATTTTTTACATTTTTATACTTTATATTTCATTCAGTTTTTTCCATAACAGATGATGAGTATCATTCGAGCTTATACGTGATCAAGTCCTTTAGCCCAAACCCTTCCATTAGCAAGCGTAGAAAAATGTATCATTTTTTGTATGTGGTTAATACAAAATTGTAAATTACGAGACTGAATTTTCTATATATTTGTCATTCGTTATATACACCCAAAAACATATTATATGTTGCACAACAAACCCAGTATGTATGCACAACAGCAATACTTCAGATGAAGAATTTCCTCCACTCATTGTGTCCAAGGTTACCCCACAGAGTACACAATTGATTGGTAAGTTTAGGAGTAAAACGATGAAATTAAGTTAAGTTAAGTTAGACATTACTAAAGCATAATTTAGGGCACTGAAGTTTCTTTACAGATAATTATTTGAATATTGGTTATTTTTTAAATTTATTTCGCGTGTATAGGAAATGATCAACTTGCCACCAGAACCTCAAATGAGGAATTGCCTGCATCAGTTGAAATCCCATTGAGCAGATTAAGAAAACCTAGTACTACTCTACGAACAAGGAAAATCAATAATCTTAGGGTAATATTATGTAGAGACAAAGAACGAAGAAAGGTAGAAACGGTTCTATTATCTAACCAAAAGTTCCTAGAAAAATCAGGTATAAATTAAACTCCACTGTTGTTTTTTTTAGTTAGTGCAAATTTTTTTAAAAATTCCATTAAGGAAAAGAAGCAAGTGGTCAACAGAAATGAGAGTGAAAGCTTTAAACATTTATTTGCCGAGTCCAAGTACTTATAGAATCTTGAGTAAATTCTTAAATTTTCCTGCTAAATAAATATTGTTGAGAATATTAGAGAAATACAAGATTGAAGTTGGTTGGAATGATGAAGTGTTTGAATTCTTGAAAACAAGTTGTAAAAATATGAGCCCTAATAACAAACTGTGTTGTTTGATGTAGAAAGAAGCAGCCTTGCTTTACATACAATGATAAAGATGATAATGTAATTGATTGTTTTGAAAGAAATGGTAAAACAGAGTCAGATAAAGGAGTAAATCAGGCATTGGTATTTATGTTTAGAGGTATGTGTAAAAACTATAAACAAAAGATAAGTACTTTTTAACTTTCTCGTATACATACGTATATACGGAGTAATACTTTCTTTACGGAGTAAGGAACGGAGTAATAGTTTCTCTATACGTAGTATACTGAAAGGTATGTAATGCTGCGGAAAATCGATTTCGAGATTTCAACGAAAATACAAGTTTTGGTGTTTCCTGACACCGAACAAGTGTTGTTTTTTCAAAACGTCCGTCTGTCCGTCCGTCTGTCTGTCCGTCCGTCTGTCCATCCGTCTGTCTGTCCGTCCGTCTGTCCGTCCGTCCGTCTGTCCGTCCGTCTGTCCGTCCGTCTGTCTGTTCGTCCGTCTGTCCAAAATCTGTCCGTCCATCATCCGTCCGTCGCTCCGTCCGTCTGTCCGTCCGTCCGTCTGTGTCGTCTGTCCGTCGTGTCCGTCCGTCTGTCCGTCCGTCCGTCGCCGTCCGTCTGTCCGTCCGTCTGTCCGTCCGTCTGTGCCGTCCGTCTGTCCGTCATCCGTCTGTCCGTCCGTCTGTCCGTCCGTCTGTCAAACCATCTGCCTCCGCCGTCTGTCCGTCCGTCTGTCCGTCAATCTGTCCGTCCGTCTGTCCGTCCGTCTGTCCGTCCGTCTGTCCGTCCGTCTGTCCAAGTCGAAGTACCTGTCCGTCCGTCTGTCCGTCCGTCCTGTCCGTCCGTCTGTCCGTCGCCTGTCAGTCACTCATCAAATCCGCCTGTCCGATCCGCCTGTCCGTCCGCCTGTCCGTCCCTTATCCCGTCATACCTGTCCGTCACCGCCTGTCCGTCCGCCTGTCAAATCCGCCTGTCCGTCCGCCTGTCCGACCGCCTGTCCGAAACCGCCTGTCCGTCCGCGCCGTCGCCTGTCCCGTCCACCTGTCCGTCCGCCTGTCAGTCCGCCTGTCTGTCTGTCAGTCCGCCTGTCTGTCAGTCCGCCTGTCTGTCTGTCTGTCAGTCCGTCTGTCCGTCTGTCTGTCAGTCCGCCTGTCTGTCTGTCAGTCCGCCTGTCTGTCTGTCAGTCCGCCTGTCTGTCTGTCAGTCCGCCTGTCTGTCTGTCTGTCAGTCCGCCTGTCTGTCTGTCTGTCAGTCCGCCTGTCTGTCTGTCAGTCCGCCTGTCTGTCTGTCTGTCAGTCGGCCTGTCTGTCTGTCCGTCTGCCTGTCTGTCTGTGAATACTTCTAGCGCCTAAACCATGCGTAGGAGTTTTTTTCAAATTGAAGAAATATCTGTCCCTCTGGCTCTACTTGAAGCTTTCAAGGTTTGAAAAACATTCTTTAAAATGTGGGGGTACTTTAGGTGGTATAGGTCTGTTTTTTACTTTTAATTCTGAATTTTTGAAAATTGCAAAATTTTCAATTTTTTCGGCATCTTCCTACAACTACAAAATTGAAGGTAGAAATTTTTCCTTCAAATGAAGTTTGTTGTTCATAATCAGTTCTTTCAACAAGGTCATGCAAATTTTTTAAACTTTTGGTATCTTTCGCGCAATATTGCGTGCAATGTGAAATTTTAAAAAATTACAAAAACATGAAAGTCTCAAAAACGGCTCCATAATTTTTTTCAAACATTTGGCAGGGATATAGCTAAATGTAGTCTATCAGATGACATACATGATATATTGTTCTATTATTTTGTTTTTCGAAGAATTACAAAAATGTAATTTTTTGGAATTGTCTTTCACGTCGTCATTATTTAATTTACCGGCGATTTGTTCACATTATTGTATTGAAAAGTACAAAAAATCATTGGATGTCCCCCGAAGAAATATTGAGCTTCGCTGCCTCTATTACCGTTCATAATTGCAAAAGTGTTGCCAATGCAGGATTTTGAGCATGAACTGACCTCTCGATTATGTTAAAAAAATGTTCGATGGGACTCACGTTGGGCGAAGTGGGTGGGCAAATCATTCGCTTAACAATTGTGGCCGGTGACATGGCGCATTGTCATCCATAAAAATTCTATATTGGGAACACGTGGCGGCAAATGATCTCCAAGTATCAGAATATAACCATTTTCCGTCAATAATCGACTCAGATGAACCAGACAGCCCAGTAAATTTCATGTAAAAGCAGCCCACACCATTATGAAGCTACCATCAGCTTGCAGAGTGCCCTGTTGACAGCTTGGGGACATGGCTTCGTGGGGTCTGCGCCACACTCGAACCATACCATCAGCTCTTATCATCTGAAATGGGAACTCATGCGACGGAGACACGGTTTTCTAGATGTTAACAAAGCCACTCCAGTCGGTCTTCGGTTGGCATAGTCCATTGAAACCAAATTTTGCCACACTCTCCTAACGGATACGTTTGTCGTACCTCTCTCATTCATTTCTGCGGTTATTTCACGCACTGTTTCTTATCTGTTAGCACTGACAACTCTAGGCAAACGCCGCTGCTCTTGGTCATTAACTGAAAGCCATTGACCACTGCGTTGTCTAAGGTGCCCTAAATTAGGTATTATCGCTACACTCTTGACACCGTCGATCTCGGAATAATGAATTCTCTTATGGTGGCTGAAATGGAATGAGCCCATGCGTCTAGCTCCAACTACCATTCCGCGTTTCTGATTATTCCCGTCGTGCGGCCATAATAACGTCACAAACCTTTTCACATGTATTACTTGAGTATAAATTAAAGCTCTGCCAATGCACTGCCCTTTTATACCTTTTGCACGCCATAATACTACCACATTTATAATTCTATATCGCTATTCCATGACTTTTATCACCTTAATGTATTGTACTGTATATAACAGATTGTAGAACTATTGTATTTCAATATTTAAAACTAAAAAGATCTTTTAGTGTACTAAATCAATGGCAGTTATTTCAGAACACAAGCTAGAGATCTGAAAAACTAGAGCTAGAGATCTGAAACTGTAAGAAACTGAAATAAGAGGTGCAAGCAGAAATTACGAAAAATACTCATATTTCCAAAAATTGGGATATTTTTTAAGATCTGATTACTTGGAATAGGTTTAAAATAACAGGAAAACCTGTCTTCAACATTGTACCTTTGCAATGTTATTTTTTTGCAATTTTCGAAATTATAAAAATTTCGTTGAAAATGGCGAATGAAAATGAAAATGGCAATTGAAAAGGGCTGTCCTTTCCTCTAATCGAGGAAGAATTAAAAAGAAATGAGTGCCTCTTTTTATAAAAGAATTGTTTAAAAATTGCCTGTATTTCGCGCAAAATTACGCGAAAAATTACTCATATTTTCCAAACATTGTAGATGAAATTTTATAATCTACCTTAAAAACCTGATTTCAATGGGAAAAATATTCAATCTTCACTACTGTAATTGTACAAAAACGTCGACAAATTTTGACCTTCTTGCAAATTTGAAAAAATCATGGATTTCAACAAAAATGAGACTTCCACTATTCTTATAAGTCCAAAAATTACGTAACGCAAATTTGTAGTATTTGGAATACCATCCCTCCGCCTATAACATACCGGTAACGCGCTTGAACAGCTTTTAAATAATTAATATAATAAATATGCAACACCCACCCCCCATTTTCAAGAAGGAAAAATAAATTAGATCGCAGTAAAAATTGAATTAATTTTATTTGTGTTATATGATAAAAAATTATGATAATCAGAATTAGTTGGCGATGACTGGGGACAATTTTTGACTTAATGAAGCAGGCATAGATGTCAACAATAAGCCGTTCACAAGCCGTCCAGAGTGACGTATGGGCGGAAGTCTACTGCGCCAATTTAAATGGATTCTAGAATGTACTGCAGATCAGTTGAGAATATTTTCTTCATAATCTAACAGATACAATTATTACTGATGAATATTCATTATACTGTTGATGAAAAATATTTATATTTATAAAAATTATTTCTACGTACTAACTTTTTAATTTATTTACATTAAAAACAGAATTTAGTAGTGTATATATATATATATATATATATATATATATATATATATATATATATATACATATATATATATATACACACACACATACATACAGGTTGGCAGGAAATTGAGGTAGGTTGAGACACTTCAATAATATATAGTACAGAATATACAGTAATCTACAATGTATTATATATAGATATCGTATACATTCTAAATAACCTCTTCTTTTACAGAAATTTGTAAACATTGAATTTCTTGAAACAATGCGAGTGTCAAGTTGTCAAAACAGATTAAACAAGTGCGAATAGATGGGCAGTCTATAAACGTTTTGAAACTGCTATTAAGAGAAGTGCGACTTGCTGAAGTACTCACTCGCACTATTGAAAATAATACTGCAAGGAGGGATGCAAATGTAAATAATTCTCTACGTAGTAGGGTTGCTTTTCAATAGCACTCACAATTTGACTATTTACACAGTTCTCATGTTCAAATTGGTAAAATGTAAAATGTTTGTATGTTTTGGTTTCATCCAGTTGATTTTTTTCTTCATTATGTGCAGAAGATTAGTGCAGTAGTATGTAATTAAGCAATGATCACTTACATATTGAGAATAATCTGTGCTATTATTTTGCATTGCAATTACTCCCAACGCATGAATTGGTTTCTGTTATTCACATTTCAAGATCCTTAATATATAGCACTTCAGATCAAATAATGAAGCTAATATGGTTTTGTTCAGAAGATTGTCAATTTAGTGTGTACCCATAATGTACATGTTGATGGATCAGTATTGTTCTCATGCTTCAATGTTATGACTAATTGATTTACATAAAAAATAAGTTTTATTCTACACGTAGTTTAAACTTATATATATTTTTCGTCTTCAAAATAATTATAAATACTGGCAATTACGTTCAATATTGATACTTTCATTTACTTTTATGATTATGATTCGTCAATTACGTTTTGACATATACATTCATATTCCATATCTATCTTCTAGCGTCTCCGTGCGAGAACTCTGGCATGTTAAACTTCGCTTAAAACAGTCAGTCCCTTCAAGGTCACGATTTGACAGATCAATTTCAAATATTTGTATATGAATACAAGAGAAGACAAAATATAAAGAAGAGTAAGTTTTACAATGTGACAATTTATTGACAGTATTGGAAGTAATATATGAAACTCCACAAAAAAACACAAAATATACGTGAGTCTACAAGTATTTTATTCTGTAGTTTAGAATTGTTTATTGTTTTTAGTTATAAAGTGAAGGAAGTTTAGGAGCTGGAAGCCCAAATAAGAAAAATATAATTTTTTGTGAAAAAGTGAGCGAGGTAGACCGGAAATTTCCCAATGGGGGTGAAGAGAAGACAGGGCTATCGAAGCGTGGCCGTGCAGAGCATGGCAGGGAGGAGCAGGGGGGAGAAGGGATACAACATAAGAAGATAGTAGGCCCCACCACAGAGTATGAAAAAATGGAATTCCTCTCCCTGACTAATAATTTACTATAAACCCGAGCAACGCCGGGTACACCAGCTAGT